>JXCR01033860.1:59032-105688 GCA_002079205.1 Phalaenopsis hybrid cultivar | reverse complement strand
ATATATATATATATATATATATATATATATATATATATATATATATATATATAAGTTAAAAAATAGAATTCTTAGTTTATTCAGTATCAGGTTTTTGGTGCTGTTACAAAGTAGGAAAGATAAGTGAAAAATATAATTACATACATTGCTATACGGTTGCATAAGAACAGCCAGGATCAATGATATAGAAAAAAAATTATAAGTTAATCATTTACTCGCCCAATTAATTATAACAAGACGTGTACACAACTTTCACTTTCTTTCTGCTTTTACTTATTATAGTTTTTAGTTTTACTTCTTCTATAATTTGAGTTGTAATGAAAAGGCATTGAAAAATAAAATAAATACGAACCTAATCGTTTTTTATTTTTTACATTGCAGAACAGTACTTAGGTCTAATTTTGTCAGCAATATATAAAAAGCAATCAACTTGATGCTAAAAATATTCGACACTAATCCGTTCAGGTGCTTCATGTCCCCCATTTTAACATTTAAATTAATAAGAAGCTTTATCTTGCAAGATTTGAAAGAAATCAAAAGAAATTTTGCTGAACTAAACAAAGGAGGGACGAGTCCAATTAAATCAGGCAATGGATGAATCTTGCGAAGAAAAGACAGCTTGCCATCAGCAGTAGCTAACCAGCATCATATTAATGGTTTCATTTGGTGCTTAGCGTTATAATCACGTTACAAGTATTCTTATCCCTCTTAATAATCATGCTTAATTAAATCTCTTTTTTTTAATTAGGGGGAGTTGTCATTTATGACCTCCTTGTTTCGCAGGCGTTGCGTTGCCTTTATTATTATTTATTTAAATTTAAACCATAAATTCGTACAATGCGGCAGAATCTGGTTAGCAATGTTCCCAATTTGACTGTTTCGATAAATTATAAATAATTAATTTTTTTTCTTATTTTTGCTTAATATTAAATACTTAGAATTTATACCCGTACATTTAATGCTTAATGATAAAAAAAACTAGCATTACCTGCGAAATTTTTATATTTTATTTTCTTGGGTCATTTAATATGATTTGACGTGAAATGCACACTTATTGATTTATTATTTAAAGCTTATTCTGTGGCCAGCAGCATTAACTCAACTGTGTAAAGGTACTCATAAGTTACAGAAATAATATAATCTAAGTGTAATCTATTTGTACTCTCCGAATAACCTAATATATACGTAATTATACATATGTCTCACGTATACAAATATTTCTCGCATTTTGGGGCATGAAATTTGAAAGTTCAAATTTTGAAATACAATATAAAATGACAATGTAATTTCGCTTGAAATTCTAACTATCTATTTTATTGTCATTTCTTTATTTAGTGTTTGTGTGATAAATAATTCATTTTGCTTAATCTTTTTTATGATTTTATAATTATGGATACCATATTTATAGAATAATTTATTTTTTTATTAAAATAAAAATTTTTAGGTCAAGCAACACAAGCTAGCGATCGACATTAGAAAAATGAAGAAACAAAATCATAAACCTCAAGAATCTAATATTTTGCTTTTGTTGTTAAAATTTGGTTTAATGAGTGCTTTGATAATTAGACCTGGTAAAAAAATGATTATTCAATTTAATTACGTTGTTAGACACGCAAATTCAGCCCAGTAAACAGGAAAAATTTTGAGTACGTAAGATGTACGCAGCGCTGCGTACATAATGGATGTTATATTCGTGTTATATCTCTTGTAACCCCCATGTAACTTTCATGTAACCTATATGTAATCTACAAATATGTGAAAACAGAAGCGCATAACTTATTTATAAGTTCATAAAGGTTACAAGTAGGTTATATGGAGGTTACATCGAGAGTACAAACGATATAACACAGATATCATGCGGATATAACGTGAATATAACTTTCATTATGTACGCAATGCTACGTACGTCTTACGTACGCAAATTTTTCTCCCCATAAACCTACATACCATTTAATATCATCCTAATAATTTCTATGGTTGATTTGAAGTCATTTCCCTAAATAAAACACGCAATAAAAGGACATTATAATTGACCGAATAACATAATGATTGTAAGGCATTCATAACGCCAATGAAAGCATTTGCAGGAATTAGAGTCAAATAATCATCTTTCACGTGTCAATTTTTAAGAAGTTTTCAACGTTGGCACATAATATAGAAGGTAAATAAATAGAGCTTTCCCGTTCTTCATTTTAGGATCTTAAAAAGAAAATAATTATTTCAATATATTATCCTATTCGATTTAGAATCTAACAAATATATGTAATGCGACTTTCCGTCAATTTTTCAAATTCTTTACTATAAATTAAAGTCCATTTAAAAAGTTACAAAATGCCAAGCTCTTTCCTGCTATTAGAGCAAATGATTGTGCAAACAATTTGGTATAGCTAGAAAGAAATAAAATTTATGACACAAACTATGTCTATGTGGCTTATCTAATCTCCAACAATGAAAATTCAGTGATCAATAATAAATATCTGAAATATGATACAAGATTATTCATATATTGAATGATCTGTTCTTTTTTTTTTTTTTTTTTGGGAGAAAATGTGAGGGCCACAGCCAACATTATTCAGATAAAAAAGAGTTAAGAAAAAGACACAAAGTACAACTCACACGAAGAACTAAAGAAAATAATGGACAAATAGACCAACAACAACAAAAACTCTAAAATATAACAACACATAGAAAATCAACATTACTAATGACAACATAAAAGCTAGATAGAAGATATGTAATCCACCGAGAGCAGAAGGCCCAGCAAAAAGGAACAAACAAACAACAACAAAAAGGAACAAAATAATAATAATAATAATAATAATAGGACATACAAAAACTAATGAAGAAAAACAACAGGAAGGAAAACAAATCACGAGAGCTCAGAACTTACTTGCAGAGATGTATTAAAATTCCATCTTAACATTTTGAATGTATAAAAGATATTTTTAGAAATATGGTTGAATTTTAATAGCAGTCGAATTTATCATAGCTTAAAAACATACTCAACATCTAGAAAGAATTAAGCAGAAATATTACATAACCAACCTCAACAAAAAAGCTATCGGTGGCCATTAAAATCTTTATTATTATTTTTTTTTAAAAAAAAAAGTCAGACCACGACTTTCTAGCAACCATCGTAAGTAGCAATGTATGGTGGGAAAACACAGTTTTTAACTGCAGTATTTTGAGAACACAAGCAAAAAGTAGTTTTACTAAACAAAAAAAACTACAATGTGACACCACATCGCCATTGCAAGCCCCCGGACCGCCCCCTCAAATACACCCCATAATCAAGGCAAAAATAATGAAAAACAACAAGCGTTAGAAAAACAACAACAGGGTAGATGACCAGAAAAACCCCATCAATAAAATAACTGCTGAAAAACCTGGAAAGGATGAAACGGAAAGAGCATAATGTCTAACTAAGGAACAACTCGAAAACTTGTCTCAGCAAATCGAGCAAAATACAAACTAGCCAACCAAACAAAATTGAAAACCCCTCAACAAAAGCCAAAGGTTATAATTTCCAATTTCTACTCATGTAACTACTAGAGCTTCAGACCATACATGTAGAGAAGTAATAAAATTCCATTCTAACATCTTGAATATAAAAAAAATATACTAAAAAACATGATTGCATTTTAAAAATGGTTGGATATCATCACAGCTCAAAATCAAACTCAACATCTAGAAAAGATTGAGCAACAATCACATAACCAACCTTGAAAAATAGCTAAGATCAAGGCAATGATAAATAAAAGAAGCACAAAGAAGAGGAACATCAACAAAACAAAGAACCACAAAAATACTCCAATAAAATAACCTACAAACTAGCATCAACAAAATAAAGGCTGAAAAACATTACATCTTAAATTGAGCATCAAGAAAGGGTGAAACAGAAAGAGCAGAAGACCACTTCTTAAGGACAAACCAAAAGCTAGCATGAGTAAACCAAGGGTGCAACAAATCAGCCAACCAATCAATAAAAAAAACCCCATAACTAAGACCAAAGAAAAAAAAACCATAAAAATTAACCTATCGGAATAATAAAGAGGAGCTAAATTAAAATTTGTAAAATTATTCAATAGAAGCCGGAATAGAATTTTTAAATTTTCATTTCCTTCTCTTGTAGAAGATCAACAAATGAGTATAACATATATTAAAATTAAGAGAGGTATGATGAATCCTAAAAGATTTGGAATTTCTCTCACACCAAATAAAATAAGCAGCAACTTGTAAAGCTAAGAGATTAAATCTCTTAGAAATTTTGCAGGATAAACTATCAGAGTGATAGATAACTTGAAAAACATTACTAGGGGCTTTAGAAAAATTACCATTATGAAAACTACTTTCTATAAGCAAATGAGAATAGAAACATAAAAAACTAGATGATCAAGGGTTTCAAACATATTCATAGATAAAAAACAAGTTAGATTGACTTGCATACCTCCTAAGGAAAGAATATCACAAGTTTTGAGCCCTTTAATAATAACTTTCCATGTATGAATAACATATTTTAAGGAAAGACCTTCAAACCAAACCATATTAAACCAAAAAGCATAGGAGATGAGACATAAAGAGAAAGGTAAACATCTTTAGGAAAAGTAATATGACCCATTATTCTAAGAATAAGTAATGCAATTGGAAATAGGAACCTTGCTAATAACATCAATACAAAAACAATGAGCATGATGATTAGGAAGAACATTCCAATAATTATTAAAAACAATATCTCTAAGTTTATTATTAAGAGGGAGATTAAACCAATTATAAATAGAATCACCAAATTTCTCCACAAGAGAAACTCCCAAAACTAAATCAAAATAAAATAACATATGAAAATTATTAGTAACATGAAAACTTAAAGTATACATAAATTTATTGACAATTATGAAAGGATTTTTCCAAAAGGGAGAAGACATAAAACTAACCTTGCCTAAAAAGAACCATAATGATTAAAAATCTAATCTCTCAAATAATAATGATAAATATAAATTTTCTAAATAATTATTATTTGGAACATCAAATTGATAGAATCTAAAGCAGGGAGACCTAAACCACCAAACTACTTAGGCATAGTACTTTTATTCCATGAAATAGTATGATGTTTCTTGGAATCATTGATACTAAAAAAACAATTTAAAGATCTAAGAAGAAATATTTTTCCTCAGATATTTATGTAATAAGGAAGAATGAAACAAATAATAAAAATAATTCCAAATAATAAATTTAATGAATTGGAATCTACCAACAACAGATAATAATTTTCTCTTCAAATTATGAAGCCAAGAATACATTTTATTAATAAGTAATTCCAAGGTAAAGGTTTGATAGAAGGACACATAAATTACAAATAAGATGTTGAAGATTATGAGAATCCACACTTTTAGAAAAAATAATGGTAGATTTAAATAACTAATATGAAGATTAGAAACTTTAGAAAAATTTTTAAAGGCATTAGTAATAAAATTAATAAGATATGAATCTGCCTTATCATCAGCTTAATTTAAATGATGGATATAACCAACCTGGCTATCTCTAGCCAATTATTTATTAATCATAACAGAAAGAGAGTCTATAAAAGGATAAGGGGATAAAGGAAAACTCTGTCTTAAACCAAACAAAGAAGAAAAATAATCTTTTAAATTACTATTAATAATAACAAAAAATATAACATCATGATTACAAGCAGAATCCAATTAGTGAATTTAATAGGAACGCCAATAAAATGTAATCTTCTATAAAGAAAGTATCTATTAACTTTATCAAAAGCAGTATGAATTTCAATTTTAGCACAAACGCTCTTTATGTTATTGCATGTTTTAAAGCCATAAAGTAGTTCATAAGGTAAAATAATATTATTAGCAATATCAAAACCACTAATAAAAACAACTTATGTAAGATGGATAAGTTTAAGGAGAATAATTTTAAGTCTATTAGCCAATAAAATAGAAATAACATTGTAAAAATTATTACATAAAAAATAGGATTAAAGTTAGAAAAGATTTAGCAGCAGTACTTTTAGGTAAAAGGATAATAGCAGCATGCTTTACCCTATGGGGAAGTTTAGAAGCAAGAAACAAATGCTTAATAATGGAAATACAATCATTACCAACAATATCCCACACATATTAAATATGTTAGAATAAAAACCATATGTTCCTGAATCTTTATTAAAACTAATAGAAAAGAAAACCCTTTTAATATCTTCATTAAAAAAATATTGAGTCAACAAACAACTATCATTTTTATGAACGTAATAATTAATAGGAAAAGTATCACCTAAAAGGTAATCATTATTAACATGACCATTAAAAAAGCTAGAACAAAAAGAAATAGTCTCAATAATTGTATTGTTGACCTCACTTTTGGTTGAGGTTTATTTTTTCCTCTTTAGTAGCCTAAGGTCTTGCCATAAGACTTTCCTTTTGACTATTCCTAGAAAACTAGAAGAGGAACCCTCACTATTAGAAATTCTACACTCCTCTTTGCTCAACTTCAAGTTCCACATATTGGTCCTAACCTCTAGCACTTAGTAGGTACGGTCAATATGGGGGAGCTCAAGGTGAGTTCCCATAGGATTTCTTACCCTTAGGGTTGACTCTGGGTGTTGGTCTAGGGCTAAGGAACTAACTTACACTCACTCTCACTCACAATCACTCACAACCCTAAACCCAAATTTTCCTGACTTTGGTCCATTGATCCTTTGGGAGACTCATAATGATGGTCCCCAAAATCCACTAGCCCTAGGCTAGGGTTTAGCTAATACCAGTACATAGAGGACCCAAATAAGGTCTCCATTGGTCCATAGCACATTTATGGTGGTTAGTTCCCCAATTCTATCCAAAATATTCAACTTGGTCTTTTGCCCCAAAATCCCTCAAATTACCTAGATACCCTTGGAGCCCTAATTTTTCCCAAAATTTCCAAAATTCCCAAACTCACCAAAAATATCCAAAATTATTCAAAAATCATTTTAAACCTTTTGAAAATACCCAAATTATCCAAAACCACCCAAAATTCCAAATTTACCAAAATACTCTCAAAATTGTCAAATATACAAAAATACTATTAGCACCCCAAACTTTCCCAAAACCTCCAAAATCACTCCAAATATTTCTAAAACCCATTTGGACCCCTTAACTGGACCCAATTTGACCAATTTGATCATTTTGACCAAAAACCCCCAAATTATCTTTAAAGACCCAATTTCCCCAAATTTACCTTAAATGTACATCAATTTGGTCTCAATTTCCCCCAATTTCAATCCTAAACTAAAATTAACCTTCCATATGACTAATTTAAACCAAATACAAGCTCAATCAGCCCATGCTTTGAGCCGAATTTTGATCTAGGTCAAACCCCCAATTTTGGTTGCATGACTTAATCTCACCAAATTGAACCCCATAGCCTACTAAATTTGCTACAATTTGTATTGAAAAATCTTTATAACAATCCTACACATCAAACTTGACCTTCAATTGGCCTTGGTGAAGCCTCAATTTCATTTAATTTTGACCTAAGTCCAAAAACCCCAATTTTTCCCCAAATTGGTCATACCTCAAAATTCTACCAAATTGATTATCTTAGCCGCATAATTGGCACCCAATTCATCTTGAAAACTCTTCATGACATTTGTATTGACCATTTTCAACAATAAATTTGGACTTAGCCCAAGCCTAGCCCAATCTAGACCCAAGTCTAGCCCAACATGCCCAAGTGACCAAAATTCTAAAATTCATCAAATTGAACCCCTAATTGAACTCAAAATCATTTCAATTATTCACCAAAAATATTCATTACAATCATCTAAAAAATATTAATCAATCAATTGGGCTCAAGGTTATCTCTAGCCTAACCCAAACCTAACCTTTAGCCATTTTGACCTACATGAACCCCTTCACAAAAAAATGAACTAATCAGGCCAACTTGGCCAACCAAAGACCACCAAAGCCACTAAGCCCTTCATTTGGACAAAGCTAAACCATACAAAACCCACCAAACCAAGCTATGGACCAATGGATCCCTAAATTAAGTGATTCATGCCCATTTTTGGGCCTTAACCAAAAATCTCCCTCACATCACTAACCCTTGGGGGTAAAACATAATTAAGCACCCCCTGGCCTCTCTGAGCTAGGAAGTGACTGATCATTGGCCAGCCACCACCTAGGTCACCAGAAAACACCAACCCGAGAGGGCAAAAAATGGTGAAACACCAACATAAGCCCATCCAAGCTGTCCCAATCCTATTGGATGCTTGGGGCCTTCTTACTTCCACCTAAGCAGTTGGGCTAACCCACTGGCTAGCCCAATTGAAGCCCCATGGCTCCCCTATTTAAGCAGCCATCCCCCTAGGCCAAGAAGAGCTGTCGAAATCAACCTCAACAAAGCTCTATTCAATTGCCTCCAAACTCCACACACAGCATAGAGAAGCTCAGCTCCACCATCCTCTGACCCTAATTTTCCCTATGCAACCCTAAATTTGAACCTAAAAATTAGGGTAGAAACATGACATACCCTAAAAGTCCACCAAAATCAAATTAAACTCACCCACACCATCCCTACATTGAGAGAGGAAGTTCCACCATCAAAGCCCCCTCACCAGACCACCCTAATCCTGACTTTGATCAACACTCCAAATCGAGTTTGATCAATTTCATACTTGGACCCAAAGTGAGCTCAAATTGGTACTTGATGGAGCTTCGTGAAGTCCACACAAATGTTTAGAAGCAATCCAATTGAGGCCTCACCTCTTGGATTAAGGTATTGGATCTTACCCCTCTCCCGAGCTTAAATCTACTCTCCATGCTTATCTACTTGATTTCATAGCATGTTAGCCATATGGATGTGTTCCTCTAGGTCTGATGCTTCTTTAGAAACAAATCACTCCCAATTTGGTTGAGTCTAGGCTGATAAATTAGGGTTAGAAGGTGGACGGTTCTCGGTGCACACCAATTGGGGACAAAGACCCTCAATCGTCCGATCGCACGATTCATGGATGGATGAATCAGATGGAGTCAGACGACGTTTCAGTCCGTGAATGTGCCGCCAGCCAGGTGAAATGTGTCGAATCAGAGCTTGACACGTGGCCTGTTCGACGCTGTCGAGGTTGACGTGGTTAAGTAGGAAAATAGGGAATTAAACAATTCAGAAAATGCTTCCTACCTTCAAAAATTCATATCTTGGTGTAGAAAAATCACAAAAATAAAAAAAAAATACTTTAGTGCTCAATGAATAGAGGAAAACGATGTGAAAATGGTTTGAAGTTTATTTGATGCATATTTTGTTTTTAATTAATTAAATAAAGTTTTCAGTATTTTAACTCTCCATGTATGTAGACATTTCACCATGGCTTGATATTTTGGGATGTTGTTGCCTTTATCATGGGGGATATTCTCTGATTTTTCTAAAGTCAGAGAAGACCTCTAGGCAAATATCCATATTTTTCAAGTTTAAGTCTATTATTCGCATAAATTAATCATAATAATTAGCATGTTGCTTAAAAAAAATCTAAAGAAATTTTGAAAGTTTTATTTTGACTCGAGAATCCTTTGGAAAATTTTTCCTGAGCGAATTCATTAAGAACACACTTAACTCTCACAAAACCTTAAAACAAACAAAAAATTAATTTGGGAAAAAATAATCATCTCAATGACTTGATTTTGACTCTCCACTATGATTTAATGTTCATAGAACTCCCCATAAAATTTTCAAAATATTTGGAGTTCATTTAATAACTTAACTTGATTTTCTAAGTTAAATGACATTTTTTACACTAAATTAATTTTTAATAATTAAAATATAACTCAAAAAATTACAAAAATTAGTTTTGGGAACTCTCTGAAATCAAAGGAATTTTTTAAAAATAAAATTGTAAATAAAATAAAAACATCATTTTTAAGCCTATTTTGAATATTTAAGTAATTAAAAATTAATAAAAATCACAAAATTAGTAAAATTCATGTAAATGTTCCAAATTGTTTACCAAGCACTTAGGAACAAATTGAATATTTTTCCTAATTTTCTAAGTGAAAATATTGAATTTTAAAGCTTAAAATAATTTTTTAAAGGATAAAAAATGAATTTTTCTTAATCTTTCACTTAAGAAATTCTAATAATTCAAAGAAAAATTAGAAAAATGTAAAATTTGTTTCTCTGTGTTCCTTGACCCTAGAGAGATTTAATAAAAATATAAAAATTAATTTTCTACATTAAAAATATTTTATAGGTAACTAATGCTTCAAAAATTAAAAATAATTTTAATAATTCAAATAGAACTCAAAAAATCATGAAACTTGGTCCAAGTCTACCTCCAGTAAACATTTCAAATGATTAGTCTTTTCCTTGGTTAAGTTATGAAATTTTCTTTGAAAAATCCTATTCTTGCATATAAATTATTATATAAATTAAATTAAAATTCGAAAAATCACATTTTCTCCTCTGATTTCAATTAACCCATGAGTGAAGTGGGATAAAAGTTCCAAAGTTATTTGAATTAAATTTGATAAATTATGAAGTGATGGAGTCATAGGGGCAAAAGTGTAATTTTAGAAACTCAGTCTTAATTAACATTTAGGCTTAATTCAAGAAAGGGAAATGGGCAATATTTGATCCTAATTAATATATTTGGATGATTGAAACACAAAGTATTAATTAGTAGGAATCAATCTCATTTTTTAATTGAATGATAAATTTGAAATTTTCCTAGGTTATCAAAATTTGGAAGTCTGCCAAATTGAATGATCCTAGACTTAGGGGTATAATTTTGGGTGTTAATAACTCACTAATTTAATACCCATATCTGGTGTTCAAGTGACATTCAAATGTTTTAATAAAGAATTATTTTCACTTAAAATTTAATCTCTTTCAAAATGACTAAAACATCCATCAGGATCTTAAGGGCTTGGTGGTGACTTAAGCTAAATCAAATTTGGTTAAATGAAGATTAGAAAAGTGAATAAAAATTGAACACCTTTGAAACATTACAAGACCAAGTTAAAACCAAAATTGGCTAAGTGTCTTAATAACACTAACTTGCCCCTTTAAGGGTCTTCACTGCATAATTCTAAAATTAAATGATAAATGATAATCATCCTACTCTTAGAGATAATTGAAACATCACTGTTCATTAAACACTAGAAATATTTACAGGAAGGATTATTAAGCAACATAATAAGTTTAAATGAGCTCAAAACTTTTCACCAGGCGGTGAGGGGAAAGCATGGACCTGCCTTTTTCTCTTGACCAGTTGGATACCTCGGAGGTCTACTAAACTTGATATGTTTTGCTTAATAAAATCATCCTTAATCAAACCATTAATGACTCACTAAGATATAATCTAGGAACCTTATTTTTCCCGCTTTACATAAAATGCCCTGACATGCATTTTGAGCTTCAGTTGGAGATGACGAGAAGACCTTCCAGGTACGCTTTTATTGTGATTTATTTACCTATATTTTTGGTTTCCTGTATTTTTTTTAGTACATTACTGTACTTACTCACCTGCATGTATAACAAAATATGAATTTGCATGTTAAACAACGATGATACCTTGCATGAAAACCAAAACTGTTAGGATAACCACAAAACCAGAACTAAAACTAAAATCAAAACTAAAAAAATAACCAAAAATAAAATTCACTGCCACAACATTCAAAATATAAAACAACTCAAAATTTAATCACAAACATCATAAAAGCCACAATTACAACTAAATTAAGATGTCTCTATTGGATTATCGGGAATCCCTCAGAGGAGATAACCTACGGTTGCTAATAAGGCTTCCCACGGTCTAAATGAAAGTATGGAATCATTAAGTTGAGTTTAGTAAATTCATTTGGACTAAGTAAATCCAATAGAAAATAGTGGTACCAGAACAAGGGAACCGTAGGATCCTAAACGGTGTCGCTCTAATCAACTTTAACATGCCCCATAATGTTTAAAAAATTATAACCATAGGGCCGTCTGATTTGACAACATAACTTGACACCCTAGAAAACTTAAACTCGTCTCGGCAAGGAGCTAGCATGGTGGGCAACACGATCATTTTTAATAGCAAAACATGTCTTCCCCAACTAAACCAATTTCCTTCCTTAGAATTAAACAACCAAGCCATAGGACTTCAAGGTTGTTTGTTTATGCAACATAAATCTTCAACTTATCTTTAGACCTTTGCACAATCATGTTATGCAATTTAAGCCCTAACTCATCTTTGGATTCTGAGGTTGTCATTCTTCACGACCTAAATCCTCATATCATTCAGGCTATTTGTGTGATTCTTCTACACAAATGTAAGTCCTAAACTAATAAAATTTGCAGGATAAAACATTTCAATATTTCTCCTCAAAACTGAAGCCAAACAATAGAATAGACTGAGAAGTCACTGAGGTTCTCCTCCAGATCTATGGCATCTTATAGTTCTTCCTTCTTTGGATTCTACAATAAAATGTTCTAAATTTGAGTCATTCCCATTTCACACCTCTTTGACATATTTAGTTGAAAAGTCCTATCATTTTTAACTCCTTGAAGATAATATTCATGATTTTTATTGAGATTTTTTTTAGATGACTTTGATCATTTAAGATGTAATTAATTATATGGGTTTGCCCTTATAGGAAGCTTGTCTGAACTCAGCTTAATATAAACCCTATTTAATTCTTCGTATTAAATATGGGAATTTGTCGGCAAATAAAACGGTTTCGCAAACCAAGCGGACGTCATATATTTCCTAGTTTATTTGATCGAGTATCATCATCAAGTCCTGTGTTTATCTTTCAGGATAGATACAAGGTTTGAGGTATAGTGCTCTTTCATTTAAACTAAGAAAAATATGGGGTCATTTTGATTTCATATCTTTCTTAAACTTATATATATATATATATATATATATATGTAAATTAAAATGTTCTTCCGAAGCGAGTGACGGGATTTTGATTCCGGTGGCTGACAGCTTCCAACGGGCAACTCCTTAAGTTTTCAGTGTCGACGAGTATCTTCATGATTATGAATATAATTATCATCAACCAAAATTTCAACATACAATTAGAATTATGTCAAATTCTAGCTTTTTGATAAAGGAAATTAATATCATCCTCTCCCTTAGATAATCAAGAACATTTAGCTCTTTGTTTAGCCCACTTATAATTTTAATATGTGGCATTACAAATATTTTTTTGGACTAAAGAAGCTTGATCCAGAAGTTCTTCCGAAAGAGGAGAATTTTTCGTCTGAATCATAATTTTATTATGTTGATCTTTAAAATAAATAGTAAGAATTTTTATGCAAACTCTTAAAATTAAATTTAATATTACATAGCTTATTGACCAAATAAAAAATAGGACCCCTTTCCATAGGAATCGTCCAAGAAGTATTAACAATATGAAGAAAATCAGGATAAAAGCTCCAATAATTCTTATACATAAATCTACAATGCAACGTGTAAGAGTTTCCTAGAGTTTCCTAAGAAAACCTAGATAGGAGGATGATCAGAAGAGTAGACATTCAAAACATTGTAATAAGAATCAAGAAAAAAATCAATCCAATAGGTGTTACTGAGAGCTCTATCAAGAAGACATCTAATATGATTATTCAATTGGTTATTAAACCAACTAAAAGAATATCTAGAATTTTGTAACTCAGTAAGACAAGCATTTAAGATGCAATTTTTGAAATCATAAATTTCACTAGGCATGGGAGGAACACGCCCAACGTTTTCAATAATTCTATGAATACAGTTAAAATTACTAAGAATGGTCCTTTGAGAAGTCATAGTATATTAACAATAAAATTATATAAACTTTTTTTCTGGCAAGTACACTATTATTCACATAAATAGTCTGCATATAAAAATTAATAGAAGAAGAAACAAAAAAATTATAGATAAATTGAGCACCTATACTAATGGCAGCAGAGTTTAGACAATCTTTATTCAATTTAATCCAAATCCTCCCATTTTTTTATCAAGATCAAAATTATCCACATTAACTTCATTTGAAGACAATTTAAAATGGGTAGAAAAAAGAGGATCTAAGAATAAAAAAGAATTTAATTTTTTCCTAAGAGACTTTAATGATCAAACTTAATTTTTTTAAAAAAACTTTTGTAGTCGACCAAACGAATTTCACTATTAAACCCTCTTACATTCTAAGGAGGAAACTTAAGTAAAAACATGATCAAGTTAAAAAGGACCAGAATAATAATAAAAAATAAGATCATTTAGATATAGCTTGCTTACTTCTAATAGAAACATTAGAAGTAGAAGCAATATTAACAGAAAAATTTTTAGTGTTATTGGCAACACTAGAAAAGGGGCATTATTAATAGTCATACCATCACCTTGAGAAGAAGTAATAATAGTAGCATTATCTCCAGTGATACCATTACTAACATTACCCGAGGAGAAATGATGTTAAGAAGAATAATAGCTTGTAAGACAATATTGCTACCTTCACCAGTAATCTCACCCATGGCTAAAACTGAAGGATTTAAAATAGAATGTATCACAGAGTAATAATTAATATTTGAAGAAAATTCAGTATTAACAAACTTGTTCAAAATGGGGTTAATATCAATGGTAGATTCATTTGTAATAGATTGAATAACAACAGGTAAGTTAAGGTCAGAAGGAGGAATAGAAGCAGAACTTAAAACAAGCATATTATTAGTGACATTAAATCTAATAATAATGATAGATTTACTTTTATTCCTCATATTTCTCACAAGATTAAATTTAGAACAATTTCTTCCTCTCAAATTAAGGTTTACATTAACAGGTAATAAAAAAATTCAGATAATTTGATGGATTTTGAGAAAATGTAGAACAAAGAACACAACAAAATGAATATCATTTGTAAACAACTAGAATAATAAATTCTTTATATTTTAAAAACAATATTTTTTGAATCAATGAAAGGTGAATCAATTTAAATTTGAACATTGACCTTATAAACAATTGCATAGAACATTTAGTTGTCAAGGAATCAACCGCAATGGGAATACTGATCTTGCTCACAATTTTTTAGATCTCATTTTTAGAACAAAAAACAATGGAAGATTTGGTAACTTAACCCTAATAGAGATTTCCTTTAAATCTTTTGACACAAGTTTAAAATCAACAGTCCGCTTTCTAAAAATAAACCATTTAACCCTAATGAAGCAAGGGCTACCAGATAAAATCATATCAAGATCCAGAGAAAATGTAAATTTAAAAAGAAAAAAAATTGTTAAAGAAAGAAGATCAACTGATCCCTTCAATTTCCAAATCTTACCAATCAGTTGAAAGTGATTCTCATAAAAAAGGCCTTCTGCATAAAGCATAACCAACCAACGCAAGATCCTGAGGTTTGGAACCAAACTCATCCTCATCATCCAAGAAAGAACCTTTTCATCAACATAATGAATATAAGAGAGATTAAGCCTACTTGAGTTAGAGAGATCAGAAGAAACTAAACTTTTTTAACTTAAAGCCTGCATAAGAACAAGAGCTGAGCAAGGCAGATATTAGCTGAGTGGAGGAAAAGCAAATTCTATGAAACCCAAAAAATAGTGGGATAACTCCTAAAAACTAAAATAGGGTAAGGATATAGAAGAAAAAAATAATGATAAAAAAATCGATGAAACCTAAGAGAGAGGTAAAACTCAAAGAAAATAAAAGTTACTGGAACCTCTACATGGAGAAACCCTAGAGAGTTTCAAGAATCACCCCTGCAGTTATAACATAGAATTTTGAAGCACAACATATAATATCCCCTCACTCCATGTCTTTGTGCCTTAATCTTCTGACACACATGCACAGACGCCATTGAGGAAAATAATGTTGTGTATAAGACTTCACTTGAATGATCTTTTTAATATATAATTCATGTAAAATCAAATCATTCAAACAACAACATCACAAGTTTCCTTGTAAACTGAAAAAAATTTGAATAGAGAACCACCAAAAATCTTGTTGGAAGCAATCAGGAAAAAAAAATTATCCATATATATATATAAGAATGGTGGGTTTCACTGCTAGGTTTCAAATATTTTTTGTATTTTTTACATTTTGACAAAACAGTAACAACTTCTAAAGAAAACTTAAGTTNTGATATACACAAAGATGTGAGCATATTAGGGGATTAGAAAAGCTTGGTGTTCCTTTAATTGTGCTTGCTTGATAATTAATTTAAATTTAATTATTTTTTAATATTTTTTATTTAACAAGACCAAAACAAATAAAAGCTTATTTGACTCTGCCAATTTCAATATTAGTTTTATTATATTTATATATTCATACGAATAATTTTGAATAAATTAACAAGGCCTACATAATAAATATATATTTTTTGGCAGATTAAANAAATTAACAAGGCCTATATAATAAATATATATATTTTTGGCAGATTAACTTACAGAGCCAAGCATATTAAGAATTAAGTATATATTACCTATAAACTCTTATGGATCATTTGAATTTAATTTGATTATTTATTTAATTTAATTTATGTTTAAAATTAAAATAAAATGTATTTGGTACGATAAATAAAATAAGTTTGGTGGCCATATGTGATGATTATTTTTATATTTTAAAAAAATAATAATTTAAGAAAACTTAAAAGTATGTTATTTAATTTAAAAAAAAAAATTTAAAATAAGCGTACCGTTCCATAATTATTTTTTTATTTGAAGTAGAACTAAAAATTGATATCGCCCGGACGTTATATTCATGGCATTGCAATGTCATACTGAACATAACATGGTCAAGAAAATATAGAGCATGCAGTGCTATGTGTGTGGCTTCTCAGTGCCAACTTTATGACACCACAATATTGCAAATATACATGAAATGTTCAGAGACATGACCTCAACATTTGATATCTTGTGAAAAGAACTGCATGATACAGAGCTTGACACTCTAACATAATCTATCAGAGCGTCTTGGTGCCATAAGGAGACCAACTCCAACCTAAAACTAAAAGACCTTAACACCTTGGCTCCTCTTATGACACAACGACAACTCAAGCAACACGTCATCACTACATTTTACAGCATTGCAGAGTATAAATCACATCAAATTTAAATAACTAAAAAAAAATGTTTTGATAATTTGGTATCTATCATGCCTTAAAGATACTTAAATATTAGAATGTTATATAAATAAATATAAATATTTAGTAATTAAATCTAGAAAAAATATATTATATTAAATAAAATTAATCTCTCACTCATTAAGCAAGATGATATGAGGTCTATTCTTTCTCAAGGGCATTGCTTTGAGAAGAAGGCTCCTCTTATTGTCCACTACCTCAAAAATCCACTCACAGCTATCATTTTCTAAAGACAAGACAAATGTGAGTTGTGTGTCTCCACATGACAAAGGGACCACAAATCTATACCTTTCCTCACCATTCCTTCCAAATCAAGAGTGGATAAAGTCATTTAATTTGAATTTTGTTTATTTCTTGGATTGCAACATCCAAGAGGTCTTTTGTTGATGGCTTTATGTGGCTGAGAATTTTCATATGATTAATGGGGGCATCTTTCAAGATTTTCTATTTTGTGAGAATAATAATAATAATAATTAATTAATGTACCATCAACACATTTTCATCATTGGCACATATTTCAAAGCCTTTTTTTTTGAATAAATAATGTTCAAAATTCAATTAAAAATTCATCTATAACTCTGATTCTGGTAAATTTATAGATCAAACGGACTGGCTTGACGAGTCAAATGCAATGACAAAAACATTGACTCAATTCAGGTCAAATTAAGCCCATGTCAAGCCATTAAGTTATTTTTGGACGCTTCGAGTGCCCAATTGGAAAGTCAAACGGATTCAAAATCTAACAAGATTATAGTCAAATCGAGTGTCTCGATAAGACGAATGCAATGAACCTAAAGTCACGCGATTCTAACATCGTTGAGGTATTCAAATGTTAATCAAACGTGATTTGATTGAGAGAATCTCTTGGGGTCGTCTAATGAAGTGGTCAAGATTTCTTTTTATTTGTGTGAATGTCTCTCTTAGATTCTTTAAATGGAGCGTTGCCCATTTCATGAAGGTGGATCTGAGACTTGATATTGGAGGAGGATTGAGATTAGAATGAGGTGAAGTCCAGTGTTATGCAATGAAGATTCAGTGAATGTTCTCACTCCCGAAGCCACCGACCGCCATTGAACACAACTCGCTAACCATCTTCAGCCAGCGTTGATTTCCCTTTACTCCTCACAATGAAACATGTTATCAAACAACGACCAACATTGTAAAGTAACGAAGCACTATGCAAAGTAGTGGTCCACATCGCTGAGTAGTGAAGCCTTCTACAGAGGAGAAAGTCGTCCTGAACATAACACAACGACATCCTTCATAGAAAGTGTGTCAAAGTTCTAGCAACTGCAACCGCTCTTGATAGTTGTGTTATGAGCTCTTTTAGACACCAACATTGTAACCATGTTACCCTTTGTCTTATGTGGGATGAGAGCATGTACTTATGCTCATCAATTTATAATAGATTATTTTTTACTAGGTTGGGTCTTATGGTTATTTCACTTCATGAGCTTTCCACGTAAGACTTCTAGTGTTTCCACCTCTCACTTTTATTGAATGAGTGTGTGTTGGATTCTCGTGCAACACTAATACAATTGTTCATTACTCTATCACTATGAATTCTCTAATACACATAAGTTTGGCACCATCCATGGGAACTCCATCCCATCATCGAAACACTCACAAAACATGTTAAATAGCCACCAAACACAACATTCGCAATAACAAAGAATTCTGCTCAAACACCCACCATTCCAGGGGACAATCACGGAGCCAATGACCTCAAACATCTACTGCTTCCCACCCTGAAAGACGTTCTCTAACCAACAAAGGCACTTCAGTCCAGGGACAATCACAGAACCAATGACCTCAAACATCTACTGCGTCCCACCCTGAAAGACGTTCTCTAACCAACAAAGGCACTTCAGTCCCCTCTCTGGAGAATTGAGTGTGCATGATGGAAGAGTCTCAACATGATATTCCTTCAGCTCCCATATGAGGCTTGGCTGCTAATATCCATACAACGAGTTCAATTGCAGACAAATGTCCCACTTGAGCACACTCATATTGGGCTGCCTCTCCATTATAAAACCCTTCCCCTTTAGGACACCGACCTTCCTGATACTACGAGCCACACTCATTTCTGCCGCACAACTAGACCGGCCGGTAATCCCACCAATAATTCTTCATAGGGACTATTTTAACTCCAATTTAAAGAGTCTGTTCATCAATGTATCACTTCTATAAACTTTGAGATCAAAAAGACCATTCATGCTTTATCAAAAACGCCTTCTCGTGAAACATCATATAAATAAATGAGATTCGGCCTCGAGAGAAAGAGACAAATTGGAAAATATAATAAATTAAAATTTAATTTTGCATAAGAAAAACATAAATATAATAAGTGATTGTAAAGCTCTCTTCACTACAACAAGCTAGAAATGTTCAAAGCAGGCAGCCATACGGCTCATGTTTGTTTTTATTTATTTCTGTCCTACGTTGTAACAGTTTGATCATTGTTTGATCTCTTGGAGGCGATGCCTTCCAAGTTTCTATTCATCTAAACACACAATAAAGAAACTGATGTTTATGCATTTTCATCCTTACAAAATTATAAATTATTTTTAAAAAATAATAAATGTAAAATATTTTTATAAATATATGTAAGGCTTTATAAACCATTGGTATTAAGGGTCCGTTTTAGGACAACTTATAAGTACGGGCGGCATTTCATCAGCTTATCCAAAACTGCGTTTGGGTTTTTACACTAAACGCAGGCCCCAGGTCGACCCCTGCAACCGGCCCGCGGGCCGCGCTCATCTTGAAATACACAAACTGCCCCCCAAACGGACCCTAAATTTAAATGTGGGAGTTTTATGTCACATTAATTTATTTAAAAAAATAAAAAAAAGGAACCGTAAAAAATTATAATAATCACTTTAAAAATAATTATGTTACTTAAAAAAAAGGTCATTTAAAAACAATTTACAAATTTGGCCAACACTTGAGAGGTCCTTTATTTTTTTAGCTTTGTTTTGAATTTATATTACCAACATACATATAAACAATACTAACTTCAACTCCTATTTTCTTCGAGAAAGAAAAACTGTTATTCACATTTTCTCGTGTTTGTTTTAATCCATATACAATTCTCGTAAATTTATATACGTGGTATGGGCAATTAGATATTCGAACATTGCAGGTATTATAAGAATATCCTTGTCTCTAAAACCATTTAAAAATACCATTTTTATATCAATTTGAAAGAGTTTATAGTCATTAGGGCATGAGTAATCAATGTGTGACCCAATTACTTAAGTTCTAATGTCTTTTAGATTATGCCTTAGAATTGTATACAAATGAAGCTCTCATCTTTCTTAATCTTTCTAGCTAAATTATTTCTTCTAATATGTTAAATATAATGTATAGAAGTGACTTGACTATTTATTTATATAATATATTTTACTTTTCATTAAAGTATAGCAATTAAAAAAAAATTATATATGAGATTTAAAAGTTAATTTTTTATGATGATGAAACTTATAAAATATTTTATTTATTTTGATGCTCTTAAATATATCTTGGATCTCCTTATAATTTTTAATATTTATAACATAAATTCATGAAAAATATTAAAATATAAAACTTTAATAAATTTAATTGAAAAAAATCACAACAATAGCTAAGAGGCGGTTTGAGATCATTTTTATAATTTATTTTTATTTTTATTTTAAATTAAAATAAAATATGTTTATTGTGATATAACATATTTAGNATATATATATATATATATATATATATATATATATATATATATAAACAAAAATACACTATAGAAACATATTTATAAATAAAAGTAAAATTAAAAATAAAATAAAAAATAAAAAACAACATAATTCAGGATCAATGGATACTGATTTGGGCTGCTATACGGGCTCTCAGCCCAGTAATATTTTAAACTTATTTTCCAGCCCGTCAAAAAGAAGCTCCCGCAAGGATTAGGAGAGAGAAAATACTACTCATTGCGGACCACAATTTTTATTCAACGGCGCGGAGTCGATAGGATTGGACAAAATTAATTAGTTTAATTTAATATATATATATATAATTTTCTTATCTTTAGTTAAAATGAGCAGAACACGATCAAACAAAGAATTGATCATATTTAACTCGTTTATAATTCCAGTTTAAAAAATTGGCTCATATACAATTTGCTTACTTAACGGAGGACTCGTTCATGAGCTACTTAACTAACCGAGCATAAGCCATTCTCTAACAACAATCCTGTTTTGATAGCTCTAGCTTAGGAAAAAATATACATTAGGAGCCCTGATGCATTTCTGCATCAAGACTCCAATAAAATTACTCCGGAAGAGGTAAATCATACATTAAAATATATAATTTTTTTTATTTAATACGTCTTGTCGTGTGACGCGACTTAATTTTATTGGAGACTAGATGCAATTCTGCATTAGGACTATGATGTAATATCATTTGGTAGCTTAGGGATTATTAGGCATTCACAATTTGTTTATTTAATTTTAAAATAAATTAAAAAAAAATGCATTAGTTTTTCAATTTTTTAAAAAGGAATTTTCTTTCATACTTNATATATATATATATATATATATATATTATTTTCTTATGTTGAGTTAAAATGAGTAGAATACGATCAAACAAAGAATTGATCATATTTGACTCGTTTATAATTCCAGCTTAAAAAATTTGCTCATATGCAATTTGCTTACTTAACAGAGGACTCGTTTATGAGCTATTCTTGCATCAAGACTCCAATAAAATTACTCCAGAAGAGGTAAATCATACATTAAAATATATAATTTTTTTTATTTAATACGTCTTGTCGTGTGACGTGACGAAATTTTATTGGAGTTCAGATACAATTCTGTAATTTTATTGGAGTTCAGATGTAATTCTGCATCAGCATTAGTTTTTCGATTTTTTAAAAAGGAATTTTCTTTTCATACTTTTTTCATTATTTTTACTCTCTCTGCTTCGATTTCTTTTATTATTATTTTTTCCTCGAGATGCAGATTAAAGATTTCTAGGGATTTCTCGCCGGTGACCGGAGATGCCCACTAAGGCGGCGAGCAACCGGCCGGAGGACCTAGCGGCGAGATTAGGGGAGGTGTCTGGAGTGGCAAAGGGAGAAGCGCTCTTGAAGGCTCTTCGGGAGGTGAAGAACCAGATAATCGGAAACAAGACGAAGAAGCGCAGATTCCTCTACCTTGGTGCTGTTCCTAAGATCGTCTCAGTGCTTGCTGCGGCAGATTCTGATGGCGGCGATCCGGCAGTCATCGTGCAGGCGGTTGCCGCTATCGGCAGCTTCGCGTGTGGAGTGGAGGATGGGGTCCGCGCGGTGGTGGAGGCTGGTGCTGTCCCGCATCTCATTCGGATTTTGTCCTATCCCAATGAAAAGGTGAATCTGAATTGTTGTTGGTGTTGAATTTTCATAGATGTGGAAATAGTCTGAAAATGTGTGTGGCGTGCGGTTTGAACGCCAATTGGGGAAGGATTGTTGAATACTTTTGCTGTATCCATGCGCTGTTTGCCTGTTTTGAGTGATATTTTGATTGGTTTTGTTCGGTGCTATGGAGGTTGCTATGTTAATTGTGTTTAATAGGAAACAATATCGCTTTAGAGTATGATGGGTGCAGAATAAAAGGGAAATTTTAAAATAGCCGCTTCAAAATCAGGAATGGAAACTCGAATGATTTTTTGTAAAGAGGTTTATTATCTTGTTTTTGGTCCATAATGTTGACGGAAAGGAGGATTTAGATTTGCATCGTTCAGCTCTGAATGTGTGGTTCGTATTCATGATGATTCTCTCTCTTTTTACTAAACATTTCTAGAGCACCATCTTCCTAGTTCTCGAGAGACACCGGCTTTTTTCATGCAGGCCATAGCTATTGGAGGATTAGGCTCTAAGGGGTTTGCTTTTGTTTTTACCATTTTAAATTCTCACTACTTAAATGATGAGAATGTATGCTCTTATACAAAAAGAGCTCTAATGCATGAGGTTTTATAGCATTATTCGCACACCTTAAATGATTTTTCTAATTTCAGGTTCCCTTGGTCTATGAAACACCAATTGGTTAATCAAGGCCGGAAAGGAACTTTTGTATTAAATGCAAAAGGAAAATAATATAATAAAACCAGACAAAGTTCAGCAAGCTCAAGCAAGCTTCATTTGAAATGGATCGCAATTGTCAAGACAAACTTTAACCACTTTTCTAGAAGGATAACCAATTATCCTATGACTATTTGATCGCCCTAATAATAATATAGTATAATGCAAAAAAAAAAAAAGAAGATTAATTGCCCTTAAAAGGAATATGAGGATACAAAACATAGAAATGTATTTTCAAATCAAGAAAATGATGTGAGAAGTACAAATCATTATTGTCACAAAGAATAATCAATAAAACTAAAACATAGAGCGTAATTACATCATTCTCTTGCATCAACTTTCTTGTGGTCACTTTCTTATAATCACCGAAGATGTGATTAACTTCTTTTTCTTCATCTTTGTCGAGTTCATTGATCTAGTTCAAAATCGAAACTTGATCATTGTTACACATTCCTAATCTTCTGTCATGCCATTCAATTTCTCATAACATCCAATGATGAAGCCTTTCCATCTCTCTTGAATATGCAAACATCTCATGGATAGAGGAAAAGAGAACAATGTCTCCACTAGCCTCAACCTTGAAAAGCCTTACAACTTACAACTGGAAAACCATCATATGAAGACTCTTTTGTTTCGAGCCTCAATGAGTAATCTCTGACCTGTGAGAAAGAGCCTTTTCCCATTTGCCAGACAAACTCATCAAGGCCTCTTTGAGCTTCTTCTTCCCCTCCACAAGTTGAAGCCAATCAAGTTTTTCATGCTATTAGTCTCAAGTATAACATAATCCCTAAAGGCAGATTATGCTCAACTTTAACAAACAAGTGAGAGAGAACTAACGATGTCTACCAAATCCAAGATTAATAAATTCGAAAGGAGTGCATTCCTCATTATCATCCAATCATATGTAGAGTTTCTAAATACCATAACATATAGAACCACTCATAGATCACACTACATACATATAGACATTTGATTACCAAGTGGTTATTTGGGATCAATTTTTGTTTTTTGTTTTTGATTTTATAAAATAAAAGCGAAATGATAAAGCAAATTTGTTTGCTTAATTTTGTTTATTAATTTTTTGAAATAAATTAGTTTGTTTCAATAAACAATGAAAAAGGATTGATGTTTTTTTGACAATTTAAAAATAGTTGTTTAAATCAAAACTTGATTGCCTGTTGATGGTGGGAGGGAAAGGTTGACATCCATTGACTTGGCAAAAACGGGTGTTTTCTTTTGTTGGGTATTTGTTTCTTTCATTTCTTTCAGCTTAATAAAAGAGTTTTTCCACAAGCTATTTGGCTTTCATGCTCAAATCAGCTACCAATATTTACTCTTTCTATTAATCACATAGATACCTGTGTAGATGTTGCATTTCATAAAACTATTACCTATTTTTCTTTCATCTTCCACCACTCCATCCTCTTCTTTTATTCCTAGTTTTTTGTAGCTTCCCTTCCTCCTCCTTCATCCCTATATGTGTGTGCATGGCATCTTTCAGTGTTGTTTTAACTGATGTGCATGTACGTATTGAAATTTTTTTCATTTTTTCATTACTCATCAGAGAGCTAAAAAAGTTCAATCGTTTATGCAATCTTATAAGACCTTTTGATACCGTTTTAGGGTTCCTACAAGGTGTGGTAGGAAGTGAGTTTTGCGAGGAGATGGGTGTGGGATAGCAAAGGGAAGATAATGTATGTGTTTGATGGCATTTGGGCGTGGATACACATTGTTTGGTTGCTGCTTCTACTGAAAATAGTAGAGGTAATCACAAAATGCCGTGTTACGAATGCCTAGGAGTTTCACAGTATGCCCTTAACTAAACTACAAACACACCACTTGCAAAATGAATAAAATGCTACATTCTATATGTAGAAATCATAAATTACAATCTCCAAAATACTCAAACAAGCTAGAAATTTGAAAAAATACCGTCAAATGTGTGACATGTTTATGCAACTTCTTATATTTGACTGGTCGCATCCCATAGATGAGTGGTTTTGGCAGAACAAATCTTGGAATAAGGTATATGGCATGCTGAATCTTTTTCAGTGGTACCCATCTAGGAGGAAACTATCAATCAAGACATCCAACAGCTCTATAAACAACGGCTATCTTTTTTTCTCGTATCGGCTCTTCAAAACACTACCTTTTAGGACTATTAATGTTAGTTCTATGAAAGTCTCTCTCACGGGCTTAGCTTGAATCACTAACGCCATTCTCTTGTCGATTGGAAATTGTTACTCTGCTCTGGGGTCTTCATCCTCTCATGTGTCGTTGATCATTTCTTTGACTGCTCCCTGTTCAATGAAAAAGATTATTATCAAGTTTGTGCAATCTGATATAATGTGCCCAAAGCTATGACACTTGAAGCACTTCTTGGCTGGACAAATTTGGGAGTATTGATTGTCCATTTTTCTCCACTCTGAACTAGTTTCTCCTCTCGCGAGGTCGGCTTGGGTGTTTCATCACGTGGACTCTTGTTTCTTCATCCGTTGGCTGAACCTTGTTTAATGGGTGGTGTGGATTTGATACTACGGTGTTGTCTCTTTAACTTGAGGGCTAGGTTTTTGACATCCTGTAATGTTCAATAAAGTTGCAACTGTACCACGCCACCAATGAACAGTCCCAATATGGTGTTTTCATCTGACTCTACTAGTTCACATCTCAACATAAGTTAATCGAAATTAGTCGTGTACTCTACAGAGATATCGTTCTGTTGTAAGTAATGGAGTCTCAAGAACATCGCATTTCTGTAATATGCTCATAGATATTTGCGCTGCATCTACCTTTTCATTTTGTATCAAATAGCGATTTTACCTTTTCTTTCATGTTGTTAAAGTTACTTCAACTTTTTCCACCATAGAGGTGTATTTTTCTTGAACTTAATGATGACTAGCTTCACCCTTCTGTTTGGTGGAACGTTCCAGTACTAAAAAGATCGTTCTATTACTTGGAGACACTCGTTGAACTTGTCTGGATTTATACGACCCTCAAAATTCGACAAACCACTCTTCATTCCAAAATTTTGGCCTCTCCTTTGATATTTCATGCCACGTCGTCGGTGTATTAATTCTTCATCATTGAAAATAGCATGATGGAAGTGGTTCACTTTCTCCTCTAGATCTGATGAGTCACCATTGTGGCTTCAAGTGATCTCTGTAAGTTTCCTGTTCTCAAAAGCGACAAAAATTTGTCGTAATTGAAGGATTTTTCACTGCATATTCTTCAAAGTAAGCTTTTGGATATCTCTTTGTTGATTTTTCTTAGGCTCTAGGACACATTTTTGTAGATTTCTCACTGTATATTCTCCATAGTAAGTTCCTGGATTCCTCTTTGTAGATTTCTTCATCACTAAAAATTGTCTGATAGTAGGGATTTACTTATTCCTCTTTATCTAACGAGTCACCGTTATAGCTACAAGTGGCCTTTGCAAGTTGTCTCTTCTCAAAAGCAGGAAGTTTTTGTTGCAGTTGAAGGACTTTTCATGCATATCCTTCATAGTAAGCTCCTAAATATCTCTCTGTAGATTTCTCCTAAGCATTATTATATATTGTTTTCTCCCTATCAAAGTTTTCAGCGGATATGAGATTGCAAATCAAGATAGGTCGGGGCTTAGATTTTGATGGTAAGTGTCGAAGTGAAATTTTAGTGAAGGTATGAAGACTGGATTTTAAAAATTTCGGTTGTGGCTTGGAATTGGGGTAGAAAGGTTTTGGTATGGTGGGGATGATTTAGTTTTAAAATTTTGGATTTCGGGTAAGGAAGATAAAACCAAAAAATCTTGGTCTGTTTCTGATATCAAATGATATTGTTTTAGGGATTCTATAAAATGTGATAGGAAGTGGGGGTTTGCGTGGAGGTCGTTGTGGGATGGCAAGGGGAAGATAATATGCGAGTTCGATGACATTTGGATGGGGATACACATCATTCGGCGGCTGTCCCTACGAGAATAAAGAAAGTAGCCACGAAATAGCACATTATGATTGCCAAGGAGGTACACCACTTGCTCCTCAATAAGCTACATACACACCACTTGCAAAAAGAATAGGATGCAACACTCGATAAGTAGAAATCATATATTACAATCTTCAAAATACTTGAACAAACCAAAAGTTCCCTCATAATCAAAGTAGAAAAAATAGAAAATAATAGAATATAAATAGTTCCCTCATAGAAAAGACCTGATTATATATTAGAATAGAGAAATATGAAATGAATTGGCTGAACATGTGAAAAGTGATGGGATCCAGGTCGTAATAGGCTTCTCAATCCAACAGAATCGCATAATTCCCGCTTGGGAATTCAGCGGAGTCGTGGGATCTTGCTTGTTCCACATAATCATACGGAGCAGAGAGCTCCCGCATCACCTTTGGTCTCCTTTTTTTGTACTATTTAGTATTTTACTTTCTATATTATACCTAGGAAATCTTGAAAGCTCTATAATACGCTCGATAGATATAGGCAATGGAAATCTAATTTCATGCTTGATTGAATATGCATACATTAGATCTTATTACCTCGCCTCTTGAGTTTAAGCTTATGCTTTGTGATAGAGTTTACATTATCAAATTTCATCTTAATGGCTTTGCTAATTCTAAGGGCTCCTTTATTTGCCAAAAGATTCGCTCAATTTTATAGGATCAACCATTTTGATACCTCATTTATTACCCAACTCTGCTTTATTAGCCTTTTATTATCTATTGCCATTAATCAAAATTGGCCTTTCTTGTAGATGGATGTGACTACATCTTTATATGATGATTTTACTAGGACTGTGTATATGAAACAACCAGCAAATTATGTTAATTAAGGGGGAGGCTAAAGTGTGTAAACTTAATAAAGCCATCTACGACCTAAAACTAAGCCCTCGCCCATGTTTAAAAAAAATTGCAAATTTCTTGCCAAGGTTGGCTTTTGAAGTAGTCTTACAAACCATTTGATCATTTTTGGGTATACTTCATATGACTGTTATCTTAATTATTGTTAGAAGTTATTAGTATTGATTTATTTTCTTTCTGATTTTTTTCTATTTTATGTTAGAAATTATTGGTATTGATTTATTTTCTTTATGGTTATTTCCTATTTTATATCTTTCTTTTTATCTCTGGACAATTATTAGGAATTGATTAATAATAATCTTGGAAATATGGATGTTATCTCTTTCCTATTTTAGAATTTATGTAACTTATATTTATACCCCTTTCATATTAATAAAATTATTCTGCTAAATTCTCAAAACCTAATTGATATCAGAGCCTTGAAACAAATTTTAGAGTCTTTGGCAGAGAAGATCTCCTGCCTCTGGAAACTTCCTATTCCTTGCAGTCGACAACCTGCATGCCCTTCTCAGCCATTCTACCTCCCTCCCCTGCCTGTAGACTATGCTCATGATTACTGCACCTTCCTGTAGCTGCTCTTTTCTATAGCCAGCAGAAGTTCTCGTAGCAGAACTACTTTCTGGGCAACAAAACAACTGCATGACCAGCCATCAAAAGCTCTTGTAGGAGAGCTACTTCCTGGGCAATAGAATAGCCGCTCCCATAGGAGCAGTCATCAGAAGTTCCCGTAGTAGAACTTCCAACCAAGCATTCGCTCCCATAGCCAGTAGTCGTAGCCTGCAAACCTCTTCTTCTGCAGCAAACAACAACTAGCAAAATGTGGGATTCCTCGTCTCTGCAGCAAGCAACAAACAACAAGCAACTGCCTTGGGCTAGCAAAACTTAGATTTGCAGCAAACAACAACCTTCAACAACTCTTGGATAATGGCGACTGCAATGATCGCGATGATGATCAGTGGCCCTCAAACCCCTTCAGAATTGCTCGGCCAAAGTATCGACCCGCCTTTACACTCGCCGGCTTGCTGCCGTTCTCCGCCAAGTTCTCGAAGACGTCCTCGAGAATGTGTTGTGCTTCCTCACCTCTCATCACGATCAAAATGTAGCTTCTCTCGTCTGAAAGTCTTGGTTTTGCATTGAGGCCCAGACTCGGCTCAAGCTCTTCATCGACAATTGCTATGTTGTCAATCCTGTTGTTGGCATGGTTATGTCTCATCCCTCCCCCGAGAGAATCTGCCTCAAGCAAATTGTTCCTGATGCAAATCTCGTGATCCTAGAAGCCTCCTTCCAGGGCTGTCTCTTTTTTGCTGCTATGGATTTACTATCGTCGGCCTTGCCACCATAGCAGAGAGATGCAGGCGTCTCCAATCTCTAGATATGATAGACAATGACATTGAGGGCGACGATGAGGGGATTGGGTGTCATGCTTTCCACCAGGGAAGACTTGCCTTGAGTCCCTGGTATTTGCGTTGGTTGTGATGTGAACTTTGAAGCTCTCGATGCTCTTTTTGTCTGGTTTCCTCACTCTGAAAACTGAAATTCAATGAGCACGTCTCTGTAGGTCATCTCTTTCGGCTCATGGCCTGGGCACTATAGCTCACTCATCTTGGCACTGGCTTGTTTTCCTCCTTCGAAGGAGAAGGTGATTTCAGGGCCTCTCTCAAGTCAGCCTTTATGGTTTCCCAATCCCTGATCACAACTGACCAACTCAATTACCCGTTGCCACAATCTTCAAACTTTCTGGGTTCTAGATTTATCGTGTGACGAGGACCTTCAAATGGTTGCTGCAACTTGTTAAAACCTCGGGGAGCTTAGGGTTTCCTTTAGACACCATAGAGAACGGAGGGTTCCGTATAGGTTGTCGGACTGGTAGCAATCTCCGAGGGTTGTACAAAGCTCCAATCAATCCTCTATTTCTATCAGACAATGCCCAATGCCGCCATTATCATCTTATTGAACAACTGCTAGATCTTTTTTCTGTTGCTGGTGGTTGCATGCCCTTTTCGAATCACCAAGTTTTTTTTTCCTACAGCAGGTCCCCTTCGGAGCTTTTCCCTGCAGCCATCAATGCTGGAAACTATTCTCTACAAGCAGCAGGGACTTCCTTAGGCATATTTCTCTCTGCAGATCATTTTCGTAGCACTTACCTATAGCAGCCTTCCACCTACCTACAAAATTCTCACTACTGTAGGCTCTTACGGAGTTTTTCTTCCTACAACAAGCCCTCCGTAGCTTTTCGTATAGCAGTCATTTTTTTGGAGCTTTTTCCTGCAGCAAACACTCCGAATCTTTGTCCTGCAACAGACCCTCATTTGGAGCTTTTTTCCATGGCTGGACCTCCGAAGTTTTTTCTTACAGACCATACCCTGCAGATTTCCTTGTAACTTATCTACTTCCTTGTAAATTTTCCTGCAATAATACCTGTAGTACATTTCCACCTACCTACTGAAACTTTAGAAACTACAGTCAAAGGCAATTGCAATCAACTAGAAGTATCCCTAAATGTCTTAAGGATGAAGACTCCAAATTTTACCTCACAAAATATTTTCCTCGCCTACTGTTTGATGATTTCAAATCCAAGTTGAACATGATTGATCTCTATGTTTCAAATTGAGATGGGGGGTGGGGTGTTGGAAGTTATTAATGTTGATTTATTTCATTTTTGGTTATTTTCTATTATATTTAGAAGTTATTAGTATTGATTTATTTAATTTTTGATTATTTCCTATTTTATGTCTTTCTTTTTATCTCCGAGTAGTTGTTAGGAAATGATTAATTGTAATCTTATAGATATGGGTGTTATGTCTTTCCTATTTTAGAATTCATATAAACTGTATTTATATCACCTTTCGTATTAATAAAATTATTCCGCTAAGTTCTCAAAACCTACATTTTAATTACAATCGGTGATAAAATAGTTAATGAAATAAATACTATTTACAAAATTATTTTCCAACAAAAAATCTAGGTTGACCTAAATATTTTATGGTGATTAAATTCGTATATGGCAAAGGTAGTTTCCTTGGCTTAATGGAAATATGCAACTGATCTTTTAGAAAAATAAAAGTCTTTTAGGTTGCAAATTTACTTATACTCTAATTGACACTTAAAAGGCTAACAATGAAGAATAAATCTTTGATGCACTTCTTGTTATCCAAGATTAATTGGGAAGTCAATCTACCATACATTCACTAGAATATATATTGCATTTGCTATTGGATCATTAAGTTAAGATATACATAATTAAGAAAAGGGCATTGGGAGGTGGTTCTTTCGATACTCGTATAGATTAAAAAATATCCTGGAAGTGGGTTGCTGTAGAATAAAACATAGCATCTTAACATTAAAGCCTTCTCTGATGTTGATTGTGATAGCTCGATATAAGTTAGGAAACCAATTTTAGGTGCCATATCTTTTTAGGGGAAATTTGGTCATTTGAAAAGCAAGAAATAGATTGTTATAGCTATACTTAGTGTTGAAGTTGAATGTAGGGTAGGGCTTATTCTGAGTGTGAAATAATGTGGGTAATAACTCATTTAGAAGATTTTTTTTTTTAATCACTGATCATATGATGTTGTATTGCAACGGTCATGCAATATTTACATTGTCAAAAATCCAATTTTTGGTGAATGTAATGAACATATTGAAGTTGTGCTTTTCAAGAAAATTATTTCTCCTCATGCTCCCAATTGTAAATAAGTGGATGATATCTTCACTAACATGCCAAATCCCTTATTTTTCTCTTATTTTTGTGACAAGCAGAACTAAAAAAATATATCCTATCCAATTGGAGGTAGACTGTTGATGCATTAGATAGGTGGTCATGTTGGAAAGTATGGGTGCTATATTAGAAGATATGTTCTACCACATTATTGATATACTTTTTATTTACCTGTATCCTATTCCTCCTGTTGGCATTTAAAGGTCCAAATTTAGTAATGATGTAAGTTTTTCCCCTCTAGCAACTAAAGTCAAGGATTTGCTTTTCTATGGGAGAAAATTCCATTTCTTAAAGAATAATCACATGGAAAGTGGTTTGATTGAAAATCTACAGTAGTAATTTAATGAGGTACTCAGATAGAAGGGTTACCAATTTAATTTTTTGATAGCCACAAACTCTGGTGAAGTACGACCACAAACTCTAGGAAGTACGGTAGGCTTATAGTGTAGGGATGTTGAAAACCTAAATACTAATATGTGTCGCCTCTGGTCAATTTCTTATCCTTCAAAAGAATATAGCCAAACATTTTAGAATATTTATTTATTTATTTTAATAGTGTTATTGCTGGTGCTTTATTTGATTAAATTACCTTTTTGTTTTTCCTTAGGCATTGCCGTCTTCTTAAATTTGTAGAACCTGCTAAATTCGTTTCCACGGTTTTCATTTTTTTGTTTGATATGTTAACCTAATTGATAATTTATGTTAAATTATGTCTGTTATATATGATTCTAACCCATTTAGGACAACCTTTTCTTTTCATGGTAGTTTGTCTTTGCAGTCAATTTTGTGATGTAGTTATTTTGTTTGCTTTTGTCATTATAAAAAGTCGCATATCACCCAACTCTTCCCTCATCATTTTCTTCCCGCCATTGATTTTCACTTTTTCCATCATGTTTTTCTTTGTCCAATTTTTTGTTTGTGTGTGGAGCATTGGCTTTTTAATAATTGTGTACTATTTTACTATAATTTTGTTGCTATTTATAAGGAATTGTGATGTAATGTCAATCAGGAAGGACGGAAATCAGACAGCAACATTAGGAGTTTTCTATAAATAGGAGCTTCTTTATTTAAATTATTTCCAATATCTTTATTGTGATTTATTTCCCTTTTAGCTGAATATTTAGATTAGAAATATTTATTATTAAAAAATTCAGTTTATTCATTTTTCTCAAAACTTAGACATGATATTAGAACAAAATTTTTCCCCTAACCACCAGTAGTTATTGGAGGACCGTCAAGACCCTCTTCTCGCCGGCTTTCTTGCGGGAAGGGAGGAACTATTTCTTTGCCTTCATCTTTGTTCGTATGCTTCTGCCCTAGCTGCAACACTTCGACGCCTCGACCAGCTCATAGCATGGGGAACCGATCGTAGGGTCTGGTTCGACTCTCATAGCACGGAGATCGCTTGATACTACGGAGGAGAGAGCTCCCAAATTCGAGCGTAGTGAGGAAAGCAGCGAGGGAATCGTAACATATAAAGTGATCCGAAGCTTCTGTTACTCTGTCAGTTCGCACGACTCTAGCGCCTGCTCTTTCTTCCAAACCATCTGTGGAGCGATATAGTGGCAATTAGAGCATATAAGAAGGCAACGACGGGATTGTCGGCTTACAGAGATCTGATTTCTCCTTCTCTATTCCGCCCTAGCCCTCACAAGTACGACACCTCATCTCTCTCCATAAATCAGTGACGGGAACACAGCGTGCACCAAATCCCTCTGTCGTCCCTGCTTTGCACGGGATCATGACGTATAGAGATTTTCAAGGAACTCCCATGTTTCTCTCTCAGCATCTTCGACTGCTTCTTCGCAGCTTCATCGCTTGCTTCGTTGACTGTGGTCTACGCCATTTTAGACTGCTTTTTTCGCATTCAACTGCTTTCATCAAGTCTTCGTCGTTGCAGGAAGAATCAGTAGCATTTGGATCGTGTAACTGGATCCTATTTGTGAGCTATGGTCGGTAGCATCTGGATCAGGACGTGGATCTTACTTGTAGGCTATGATGGATAGGATCTGGATCGTATAATTGGATCCTATTTGTAGGCTATGATCGGTAGCATCTGGATCAGGACGTGGATCCTACTTGTAGGCTATGATCGATAGCATTTAGATTGTGTAACTGGATCCTATTTGTAGGCTATGATCGTTAGCATAAAGCGGATGCTTGTTGTGGCTATGATTCAATTTTTTGGACGAGAATGATAATGATTTCTTATTTTTCTTTGCTCAAATCATGTTATAGTTCAGGAGTTGTTTATGAAACTTCGACATTCTCAGTTTTAGAATTTTCGGCTTCAGCACTCACAGCTTGAGGATTGTTGGTCCCGACAGTGTTATTAGTTTCTTGTTGGCAAATTGATGTTTTTTTATCAGTTAGCATCAATTTGAGGGGGGATTTCAATCAAGAAAGACCGAAATCAGACAGCTACATTAGAAGTTTTCTATAGAAGCTTCCTTATTTAAATTATTTCCAATATCTTTATTTAGATTCATTTCCCTTTTAGCTGAATATTTAGATTATGAATATGTATTATTAACTTACCTAAAATAGATTATGCACTTTATTTTGTACCTAAACTAGATTGTAAGATTATTATTTAATGGAATGAAAGCAAAGGGAAAAGACATCGAGCCTATTCAAAATTCAACCTATTTTCTCAGAACTTTGACATGTTTATTGTTAATCTAGAAGTCATGGAGGTTTACTATGTACTCGTGTTTGTAGTATTAGTTCCCGTTGGCATGCCAAATGAATTACTACTTATAATATAAATTGACTGGTTTTTTGAATTTTACATTAAGCTCTTGTGATATTCTGTGTTGAACATTTTTTATTTCTGTTTGAGTGCTTGAACCCTGCCTTTTTGGATTTTTTTTTTATTTTATTTCCAACAAATGTGATACACATTTGAGCATGATGTTGAAGATTGTCTTAGAGGTCAATGCTATATATTTTCCAAAATCCATATTCTATGATTTAAAAAAAAAGGGAAATTTGGCCCTTATTTGATAAAAGCCAAGTGTCTCCCTTACATGAGCTTCCCTCCAATAACCTTCCTAATTATTTTCTTGTCGTTCTGCTAAACATTTCTAACTTCTTGAAGCAATCTGGTTTATGGAGATAGATTTTCTATGCTGTTAACAGGTCATTGATGCAGGCGCACGGTCTCTTAGGATGATATTCCAATCAAAGCTTGCACCCAAATATGACATTTTGCAGAACAAGAACATGGTGTTTTTGCTTTCACTCCTCAACAGTGACAACGAGAACGCGACTGAACTCGCCGTTAGGATCATTGCCCACTCATGCGATAATAATGATGAGCAAAATGCACTCCGTGATGCTGGAGTTCTGCAGAGACTTGCTCAACTGCTCGAAGGATCTCTAAATCAAAGAGTTGCGAGCTTAGGTTCTATAGCTGCAATAATTAGAAATAACCGTGAAGTTGCCATGACATTCACTTCCATTGAGAATGGAAAAGCTTTGAGTGCCTTAACGGAGCTAATACATGACCGATATCCACGAACAAGATATCTCGCCTGCATGTGCTTGATTGCCATTGGACAACTTTCTAGCTATGCACGTGATCTACAAACTAAAACTAATCTGTTGCTTGTACTCGTTGAACTTCTTGAAGATTCCGGTGAAGTTGGAGATGATTCTCCGTTTGCGCTTTTGGATATAATTACAGACAATGAAGAGTTGCAACTACAAGCAATCACCATAAACATACTTGAGAAGCTCTGCAACTACTTGGAAAAGTCTCCGATCCCACTGAGGCGTCTCGAGGGAATATTGCTTGCATTAGCTGAATTTTGCTCCAAGTCAGAAACATGCAGATGTCAGCTAATTTCTCCTCAGGTTTGTGTTATTTTCTGTATGAGTTCATGGATAAACATAGTTTTTAAATAACTGTCCATCTGTTGTTATTGTTTATATACTTGGATTTGGTTCCTGATGAATATTAAGTTTTCAAACTCAGTCGGAGAAATTTGCTCAGTGCAAGTGCTTGTTCTTTGAATATTTACTTTTGCTGGTTTAAAATTTTAATTAGCTTTGCTTTTGCTGATGCGCATGACATAAATCTCTAGAATGGTGATAGCTGCCTATAGCAGCTGCATCAACTTGTTTTGTTTTTATGGATTTTGCGTTTTATGTGGTACATTCAATTTTTATACTTTTGTTGTGGTAGTACATGAATCTAATGAATTTTTTTTTGGATTATACATTTGAGTTCTTTTAAAGGAATTAATATAAGCACCGACTGTCCATAGCAAGCACTGCTCCACCTTTAGTTAAATATGCCATTCATCTCTTTTGAATGTTAGGTAAGATGATGCATTGAGTCTTAGGAATAGGGTTCTTGCAAATCTAGGATGGTATACGCACAAAAATCAAACTTTCATGTCCATCAACACTTAATTTAGGCAAGTATTAGTCTCTTTTATTGTAAAATTAGAAAAAACAAGTTACAAAAGAAGTTCTAAATAATATTTTAAATATACAAAAATTGAATAAGTTTCGAGGAATCTAAGAAAAATAAATATCATACAATGGTCAAACTTACACTAATGACAAAATTGATAGGCCTAGACAGATGCTAAGTTTGAATTGGAAACACCTGCACAGGGAAATTGACTTGTTTGCATTAAACAAAAACATTTAAAAAATCAAAACACTAGATAACACATCTCATTTTTGTAATTACCGTCATCATATGCATATTTACATTGAAATAAATTAGAAAGCATAAAATGAAATAACAAGCGATATTGATGAAGAGAAAAATGTTTAAAAAATAAATGCTTTAGCATTAGTATAAGAATGATTGAGTATATGATATATATATAATTTAAGCGGGTATGATATTAGCAATTATCATTTAATATTATTCAATGATAAGATGATACGTGGTTGTGATAGTTTTAAAAATTTTGAATTTTTTTATACAAAAGAATGAAGATATAAAGGAGGATTTAGCTTCTAGAGTTAAGGCTTGATGTTTAAAATGGGGAAATGTCCTGGATGTTCTGTATGATTAGAGGATACTGCATAAGTTTAAAGGTAAATTTTAAAAAATATCAATTAGGCCTATGATGTATGGATTCAAATATTGTTTAAAAAAAATCATTGACATCAATGTTTAGCGATATAATAAAGAATGTTAGGATGAAGAAACGATTGATTCAACATCTATTAAAGATATGTTGATTGAACTTAGACTTCACTGATTTTGACATGAGCTATGGATAGAAAATGCATATGTTTAACGAGATAAAATTAATCAAGAATTAGGAAGGAAAAATGGCAGACCTATGATTACCTCAATTGAAGCTCGAAATTATTTTGCAATGAGTAGTTCTAACACTTCTAACAATACTCAACATGAACGAGTGCAAAAGGAGGATTTATAATGTGGATTCCAAATGGTTAGGATAAGGCTAATAATGTTGTTGTTGAAATCAAACATATTGGAGAATTATTTTGATTGTATATGAACAATATCTATTTTTGTAGGTGGTTTTATTCTAATTTAATTATGGAAACATCATATAGCACAACAATAAAATCTTTCTGTGCTTTTTATTTATACATATGGTTAAGCACCTTGAGAATGAGTAAGTTAGCAATTAGTATGAGAAATTTGTTTCAGATGTATGTTTAAGTTTATTAATTTATTTAGTACACAAACTTTTATTAGAACTAGTATAGGTGTGATTCAGAGTTTTAATCATAGTAAAATTATATTAAGGATCAAAGTCGAATTCTTTTTTTTTTATTTTCAAGATACTTGACTAAATATTGAAGTGAGGCATCTGAACTTATGAAAGTTGTCAATATAGTTTTGATATATGATAACTATTCACAAGAGAAGAGTTAGAGCAAGAAGTTTTATAAGGGGCTTAGGATTAATAAAACAACGATTAACTATGTGATATTTTAGTGGATGTAAATTGATTATATCACATAATAATATGATTAATTATATACAGATCTATTGTACAAAAGAACATGGATATAAACATTGACAAAACCTTATAACTTTAACAGTGGTGTTTAAAATAGAGAAGTTGCCCTGGAATACCATGCAATGAGAGATTATCACGAAGACTGGCAGGTGCGTTATATAAAATTGCATTTTGATTGGCTCTTTTATATGAATATGAGGACTAAGTAGCAAAGTAGTTATTAGTAACTAAATTGAATATGATAAAATTAGAATGATAAGATAGATAGGTAATATTGCTATGGATAAAGATTTTAGTTATTATAATAATAGATGGAAAAGTGCATCTCATAAAGCTATGGTATTAGAAAATAGACATGGTGGTTTGGGTATGTATGGCAAATTTAAAAGATGCACAAATAAAATAAGTAGATAGAAGTAGCATTGAAAGCTTACAAAATAAAATGGTAGATCACAACAGATTTTTAATTAAGTTATGCTGGAATGCTTGCATGTACACTTTAACTAGTTCTTAATTGGAATAAATGGAGGAGAATAATGCATAGAACCAAACCTTAAATTATTGAGATAAGGCTAATTATGATGGTTATTTTTTTTAAGTATGCAACTTTGATTAATCTTTTAATTGTTTTGTTCACTGTCTCCTTGGCCTTTCTATCTAATATCTCCATATTCATTGTAGCTAATCTGATACTTTTAATGTCCAACCTTTTCCACTTTTCAGTGAAATTGGTTATGACATTGGTTTTTGTAAATTCCCAATCAACCTTTACCAAGTTAAGTTACAAAACATCGCTTATTGACAAATGACCATCATTTATTACACAATTGTTTTCATTAGGATAAGCCATGAAGTGTTTAAAAATATGATTTGATTAGATAAATTATATTGCCCTCCAAACCGACCATTCTTTCCTTGCCCTCACACTCTACTACCCCATGGCCAAGCTTGCAAGCATCTTTCTCACAAGTCATTATTTTCTGCTATAGCTCACTGTCTATCTTCTCTAGTATCTGGTTGTGATAGGTGATTTTTGTTGGTTGTAATCTGAGCTACTTATTTTTCTCTTTCTTTTTTTCTCTTTGAATACTCTGGAGGATGTTGAGTAGGTGCTCTTGATATGTCCATGTGTGTAGTTAAATGTGTATATTTAGCTCATTCTAGTTAGGGACTTGCTGAATGGCTAATTTATGCTGATTTGAATGGTAGTTTTAGTAGATTATGAAGATTTTGGTTTAATACATAGATGGCATGGGAAGGTTCGATTATGTGGATATAACGATGTTTAATTATTTTTTTTTCCTTCAAGTCTTTATGCTTGTTTAAGCATAAATATGCATCTTAAATCTCTCTTGTTGGCACATTTTTCAATGTTTGAAGAAACCTCATGGATCATAAATCTATTTTTATTTAGTATGTGGGCCGTGTCAATTAAGCAAACTATGCATATTTTTATAACAGGACTGTAATTAACTTTGGATTTACTGATTCAGTTCTTGAATATCATAGTGGATGCGCTAAAGAATGAGTCCACCGGAGTACGCATCGCAGCATGCACGTGCATAAGGAACATTTCTAGGTCTGTGAAGGTCTGTAACACGAAACTATCTTTTATTTGTACGAGGCAAGTAGTTTTCCACTTGTATTGATGAATTTAGGTTCAGAATCTCTGTGCAGGCCGCCTATCCAATGAAAGAGTTATTGTTCCGCTGGTTCGGCTATTGAATGACCCTTCTAATTCTGTTCAGGTGTGTGCCTTTCAGTAGTTATCATTCTATTGACTGGTGTGAGATAATTATACACATCAATATATCGGTCAGTCTGACTCATCATTTGAAGTGCTATTGCTTGTAGGAGTTTCTTTTGTTGTGTCCAGACCCACTGCATTAATTAGAATGCCATCTTTGACATGTAATGCCAAACTTATTTTTCATAATTCTTAAAAAAAAAGCATTGTATTCTTTCTTGGACCTCAAAATTTTGTTGAATAACTTTCTCTATCAGCTCTTATAAAAGAATTTTAAATTACATACATACCACTCATTTTTTATCTATTTACATGTCTAACGCCTAAACTTCAGCGTTTATAGATATGCAAACTTATCTATGCATGAAAAGTTAAATTTCACTTTTTAAAAGTTAAAATAGTGGTGTTTTTATGTGTTATGAAAGATTTGGATGGTATAAATGTAAAAAAAAGCAAAGTTTAGGTGTTAGATATGTAAATATATAAGAATTAGGTGGTATGTATGTAAATGCTTCTTTTTTTATTAATTATTAGGGTTAAATTATGCCTGAGAACAATTGATAGCCTACATGCAATTGGTTTTGTTGTTGTTTTAAAAATTGGTTTTGATGGTTATTGGCCTACTTGTTCTCAAAAATCAATGATTGAAAATTGTTACTCTCAAAATCCAAAATTTTAAAATGCTTGTGGATTTTTGGTACCCCATAAAAAACCCAATAACTTAACTAAGATCAATATTCTCCATGTATTGTTACATTTAAATGCATTTCGTTATGTACATTTAACATAATGTCAACTCGAGTTGATGAGTAAAGTTCTAGCCTTACTTGAAGTTGCTTTGAACTGAATCTATTTGACTTGAATTCTACTTGTTTATTCTATAAATCAAAATATTTGACCTAAACCTGACCCGCAAATCTGAACCTGACATATCCAATCGATCTGTTTTATGGATCATGCAAAATTTTGAATCAACACAATCCACTTATTCTAAATTTGACTTTTTTAACTTAACAATATATGTATATTCTAACCATGTGTTTCTAGTCTTACTTGAAGTTGCTTTGAACTGAATCTATTTTACTTAAATTCTACTTGTTTATTATATAAGTCAAAATATTTGACCTAAACCTGACCCACTAATCTTAACCTGACCCATCTAATCAATTTATTTAATGGAGCATGCAATTTTTTGAATCAACATAATCCAATTATTCTAAATATGACTTTTTTAACCTAACAATGTATGCTATTCCAATAATGTGTTTTTAGCTTTTCAAAACTCAAACTTGAATAATAATCTGGCCATTTAAGTTGATAATTGGAGTATTTGTGTCAAAAGGAACCTCACCTGAATACTAATTGGATTAACGATTTAGATCCGGACCCAATCTAAATCTTAATCAGCTCAACGTACGCCTAGATTTTTTAAAATGTGATTTGTGTCAGACTATCATGATAGGTTATTTGTTGACACACCTATCTATAAATTATACTTATATTCCTGTTTAATGTTGCATAGGTCGTTAATTCTAATTTATGGAAAACTTTTACATAAGTTGTTGTTTTTTTATTACTTATAATTTTCATTTGGTATTTTAATATTTTGAAATAATGATATAATGATCAAAGTATTAAATTTAATCTTAGTATGCCCAATTACTCGTACCTTATCCTAGAATAAGACTTCATTTGACGTTTTTCTTGGGCAATTTAATCTAACCAGTTTGTGTCATGTTGTTGATTCCCTAACCTAGAAATTAAGAATTTGTTTTGGTTTACCTAAAAGGGACATACATAATCAAAATTGCACCCATAATTATGAGAATTTCAATCAAAAAGTTTAGGCCAATGACTATTACTTGATCATCTATTTTTCTTTGTTTGCTGTTTTTAAAGTTTTTTTTATGTATATTATTACCAGTGGTGGAAGTAATATCCCATATTTTAGGCTATTGGCACTATAGTTTTCCACCTACCAATTGTCTATATTTCTTCTATATATTTCCACACATGGAAGTGGTTTGAACTTGTGGATTTTGTTTATGTAACTAGCATTGGGACCTCCATATCTATCGCTTGCCTTATTCCTACATATCTTAAAGGGCCTTTTTTTTCCGCTTGTAATTAATAAAATATTTGATATAGATTTCAAATTTTGAAAAAAAGGTTGTTCTGAACTTAAGACTAGACTAAGCCAAGAAAACACTAGTCATTTAGATACAATATTACATTGATAAAGATGGTGCATGACGTTGCTAAAAAATAGAACTTAAATAGAAGTGTGATTTGCTTGTTCAGAATGGTGGTTTTGGTAGTTCTATACATAAAATTGGTCATTTTTTTGAAATTCTATTGTGGTACGTGAGAAATATTATTCTTGTATCAAAGATGTAGAAAATTGTTTTTTGAATGGATTGTTAGTGGATTTATAGCATGATATCATGTCTTGATACTGTAATGACATTTTTGTTTGCTTATTGCATATTCATTCTCGGTTTAAACAGTGGGACTAGGAACACCATCTTTGTCTGTGTTCTAAAGATTTATGTCATCTTTTATCATGATGTCTTCTCTATTTATTTCTATTAACTATGAATGTGTTAGTTTTAACTAATAAAGTATTCATTAATAATTTCTAGATGATATCTCAAGTGATCTAGCTTATCATATGAATTAAAAAAGGGGACATTTACATAGGTAGGATCCAATTCTTATGAATTTACCTATCTCACACAAAACTTTCATATTTACAAACACCATATGAAAAAGAACACTCATTATCACCTTTTAATAGTCAATTCTATTTTTTCATCCATACATAAAGTATGTGTAAAAATGAAACTTTAGGTGTGAGATAAATAAATCTATAAGAATCTCTTAAAAAAATCAAGCTAAAAATCTAATTATAGGAGGCGAGGGTAAAACCAAGAGATCGAGGAAAAGTTTCAACTACAAGAGCCCAATCAGGTGTTCAATAAAGATCTGTCCAAGGCCTAAATCTATTTTAAATATAATTTGTATTTTGTATTTTTTATTTTATTTTTTCACCTAAGGACATGTACGATCAGCTTTAACATGTTATAGAATGGAGAAAGTGTTAAAATAAAAAAGTTTTTTGAACTTCTCCATTCATGACCACAACTCTATTTTCCTCTTTTCTCTCTAAATATGATAGTCTTGTAATGTCCACAAATATAGGGTACTGTATATAATATTCCATTGTTGAATGAAATATTTTGGTAGGGAAATATTTGTTTCATTTTGCTGGGAGTTTGGTGGACATATTTTAAAAAATTTTGTGAGATTTAATATTTATATTTGTCCTTTTTAACATTTAAACTCTTCTACTCCAAACCTTCCTTCTCCCTCTACACCAGGGTATCCTCCAAGATCAAACATACATCACCCAAGGTCCCACAATCACTCCAGACACCTCCAGAAAGCTCTTAGTGAAACCACGGAATACTAGGACCCAGTCTTATTCCCTACACCTTGTCATCCATTTAAACTCCGCTAAATTTGATAATATGCTCCAAATCATAAGGTCACCTTGTAAGCTAACCTTCCATAAGTATTTTCATAATTTATTTAGCATAAAATTCATTGCTCTTAAATCAAACCTTGTGGACCAATTTGTATCAATCTTAAGATTTCTATCGCTATACTCTACTAAACCGTTATCATTCCATCATAAAATCTTGATCACATCCCTAAACATTAACTAAAGACCCATGGCTATTTTTAGTCGTTAGGCTTACTAAAATATTATCCACCACTTTCATATTTGGTGTCAGAACAAAGCCTGAAAAGAGCAATTCTGGTCAGAACATTTTTTTAAACGAGAGGTTTTCCTAAAAGCTTGTGAGTTATACCAAAAACATTTGGGGTGAATTATGTCCTTTCTTATTATAACGTAAAATCATAGTAAAAATAGTTCTATAACTATATTACTTACAAGCCTATAATCTATGCATAACCTATACTATATGCAAAACCTAGACAATTTTTCCTGTAGGAATTTATGCTTTTTAGCTATTAACTTAGTGAGGGAGTGCTCTCCTCATAAAATAGTCTTACTCTTAGTGCAAAATCATTTTTAGTTGCTTGTTTTATTATTATTTATTTATTTTTGATAATGCTCATAGTTAAATCTTGAAACTTGTTTTCAGTAGGTTTGCTTTTCCTTTAACTCAATCACAGAAGAATCTTAATAGTTTTTACACATTTTTATTTTCACTTAAAAGTGTACGCATAAGCGTATAAATTTGCTAAACTTGGTTTTTGAAAGGCTAAATAGAAATTTGGGAAATTAAATTTTGTAAGGAGAGTTAGATTTTAAGTGGTATTTCGTTCTTTTTTTCTTACCTGAAGGTTTTTTTGCCTCAGATTCACTTTGATTACACATGTTTATTTTATTTTATTTTATTTTTATCTCTCTTCTTAGGACTCTCTCTCAATTATCTATTACATCTATTTTTCAAAAATTTACATTCATACTTTATATTGCCCATATCAATCTCAATTGGTCATGTTAAAAACATAACTAGGATGATATCGGTACTAAACATTAGTTTGCATGACAAAAATATGAAAACTCGAGTTAAAGAAAGCAATGTCCCAAATGCAAGAATTGAATTATCATATATAAGCCTGTATGAATCACCTATAATATAGTGTCAATGGGATTTCTTTCCCATCTCCGAACCTACAAACACTGATAATAAAATCCAAAACTCATCCTCTTAAAATAAATAGACAAGACATCTTTAATTGCATCTCATCAGCACACATCAAACCTTCAATTTAAACCAACTTTAAAGAATTAAGCCAAGCTGCAATTTATAGTCATAAGATCTACTGGGAGGGGTAATGATTTTGTTTCTAACCTTATGAGTGGTGAACATACTTCATCTTTAGTTTTAGTCGTTATAAGAGAAGAGAAAGTAGGATTTGATACCTTGAGGTAACAATCTTCTGATCTTACATCATCACATTAATTTAGGAATTTTACATAAGATTCATTTTATTTCACAAACTTGAAATGGTGCATTTCTTACACATGATTANTTTCTTACACATGATTGTAGATTTATAGTCATTTTAATCGTAAATATATCATAAATTTTGTGCATAATTAACAACCCCCAATCATTACTTTTTCTATATATTATGTTGTTACTCAAGGCTTTCAAAGCCTATATAATGAAATATTAAAGCAAATAATAACAAGGAAGGGCATGCTGAAAAAGTTAATTGTAATTATTCTATTAGGGAATATAAACAATGCGATTATATGTTGATTCACATTAGTTCTAAGAAATAACAATCTACCAAATTCAAGAAATTATATGTTAGAGGTTTTGTCCATTACAAATTATTAGAAAATTGAAACTATTGCATACCATCTTGATTTGTCTGTAGATTTGCTTATCAACCCAACTTTCAATATTAAGAATGTTTTATCATTTGGTGGAATTAGCCAACCTCCAAATATTCAATCTAACACTTTGGCAGGAGAAAATACTCCAATTTCAGACTCTTTCATAGCTCACTTTCATGAATAGAGTCTATAATTACTGAAGAATTCCTTATAGACCTACCCATTTATAAGTCATGGGTTTTTGGATAGTTAAAGACCGAACTTCCTGTCATGGATTCTGGGATAAATCACACGGATTTGAGGACTTATGCCCTACAACTGGTTGATAACTACGCAAATTTTAACTTTACAGAGCAAAGTTCAACTGAGCTTAGGGGACTTGATATAGTATATCGTGTGAATTAAGAAAATCAAGCTAAAAGTTTAATTATGAGTGCCAAGGCTAAACCAATTACTTTAGTAAAAAAAGGCCCAATTATAAGAGTTCAATAAAGAGCCCAAAACTTAGAATATTTAAAAAATTATGTTTTCCTATTTTGTATTTTACTTTTTCACTTAGGGACATGTATGGTTGGTCTTGGATGAAGCATTAAAAAATAAGTGCTTGGAACTCCTGTTAATGGTCATACCCTCTTTTTTCTCTTTTTTTTTTAATTTTTATTCTCTCTCCAATTATTGTCTTCTTACTGCCTATAAATATGGGTTCATATGTTTTTGTAATATTCTATTATTGTTGGTGAATAAATACTCTCTTTATTTTGCTCGAGTTTGATGGCATTTACCGATTTTGTTGAGATTTAGGATTTTTTTTGTTCTTTTTATCTTTAATAGCTACTCACATAAAGTGATACCGAAGTTAACCCAAACCAATACAAGAAAAACAAATATTATCACTGAAAGTAAATAGACAGTTACAATCAACACACTTGAAAGAAAAATACAACAAAATGACACCCAAAAATATAAATCGCAACAAACACAACTATTATTGTATCGTGATGGAGTCTGGAAAGTGGCAGGTGGTGTAAAAAGGTGGAAGGAGCGGCTGAGAAGGCAGGAACATCAGTGGGAGGCTGTCCTAGGGTATTGGGATGAAGTATACCAGCAGCTGGAGCGGGTTTCGGGGAGTGGGAGTGGGTAGGGGGTGGCAGGAGAACAAGAAAGCAACAGGTGTGTTGTTTTCCGGATGGGGGGGAAGCGATATGCATGGCTTGATAGCAGTCGAAAACAGCGAGATGAGGGAGATAACATCGACGATAGTGAAGGTGGAGAGCTAGAATTGTGATAGCAGCGAAGAGGAGGGAGGGGAAGACGATGGCGGTGGCTGGAATTGCAAAAACAGCATTCAGAATGCTGTTGCGGGAAGCTGCAGTGAGATACAACGCCGAAAGTGGCCTGGAAATGATGAGGAAGGGGGTAGGAAAGATAATCACCACCTCGGGAGAGATACAGTCGGAGCACCATCCGAACTCTCAAATACAACACTCAAAGTGAGAAAGGGGATGTCCTAAACAAACTCACGCCAAAAACTAGCCCTAAACTCCTATGAAAGCAGATACATAATAATATGATAACTTGTAGTCCAAGAGGACTGACTGATTCCTGAAACAAAACTTGGACCGGTTAGGTCCAAGTATAGCAGTCGAGCTGTTATTTGTTTATGTGACTCCCACGTCGGGAGCAGGGGAGCGCTGACGCGAGGGCTAGGAACCTGAATCTGTCGAGGGCTGAATCAGGGTAAGACTTGTTAAATCCCTTTTAACAGGGAGGCCATAGGGAGGTGACCGACCATGTGCTCTGGATTAGGGTTTCGCCCAAGGGGAGGG
>JXCR01033860.1:34644-58306 GCA_002079205.1 Phalaenopsis hybrid cultivar | reverse complement strand
TATATATATATATATATATATATATAAGGAAGTCCAAAGTCGAATATATTAATAAAAGGAAAAGGAAAAGTACAGATAGGATGGATGAAAAAGCTCGAATTGACACCCTAACTACCTGACATACAACACACCCGTAGAAATACATGTATACCCAAAAACAAAGATTAAAAAGTAAACATAGAGAAAAGTACACCAATAGTCCGCCAACACTCACAGATTCAGTTGGCATTCGAAAGATCTAATTTAACCCTGCCTTTGCCTCTGGTTCTCGAACAGGAACCAGCTAACAAATTGTTAAGTTTGTTGTCGTTACTCGAAACAATTAATGTATCATCCATCAAGTTTGGTAATATGCCTCCATTCTTCTTCTTCCTAAATGTATAAATCTGTAATTCCTCATCCGAGGATTGACTCATCTGATCAGTGGATTGGTCCAAAGGTGGTTGGACAGGTGTAGACTGTTGCACATTATGAGTCTCACGTGTCTGAGTAATAGTAACAACTTGCTCGATCTGATGAGGTGGTAGAAACACAGTAGAAATATTTTCACCCGTTACATCAATGATTGACCCTAGGGCAGGTGAAGTCGGAAATGTCTCTCCCGCCCTCAGCAAAAGAGGTTCTATAGACGGGGAACCCACATCATGAGCATTGCTTGGAGACTGAATGGTTGACATATTACCTGCGATGATAGTAGCATCTTTAGGAGTACCCTTCTGATGATCAATAGTGTCAATAACTTGAAGTTGATTAGGAGGGGGGATCACTGCCTCTGGTTGAGCACTTTGTTTCTTTGGTCTGAGATAAGGGTGTAGATGGTGACATTGAGAACTGGAGTGACCAAACATACGATAATTCAAGCAATACGAAGGGAATGACTCGATCATAACTTTCTGCCAATATCTATGATGTTGTGTGTCTAACCAAATTTCCTCGAAAGTGACTGAAGTGATGTCCTTTCAACAAGTGTCCTGACTTCAAAGGAACGAGAAATATTAAAAGTAGTAATATCTGTTTTGAGTGATTTGTCATAAACTGAGACAATAGAGTACAACACTTGTTAAGTAAAGTAATGAAATTTCAGACCAGAGAGACGAATCCAGACCGGAATGATTGGTGATTCAGTTTTTAGGTCAAAATCCACCGACCATTTCAAAATCTTCACTGTTCTGTTATCAATCTAAATTAATCTTCTAGCAAATAAGCGTGTGTAATCCCCTTAATTATTAAGTTGAACAAGGATGTGTCTTTCATCTCAAAGTTCAATTTTTTATTCCCAAACAAGGTGCAAAAGCTCAAATTCTTTACGAATGAGCTCTATTTTGAGATAACCATAAAGAAATTTCTCGACCAAATTCAGACGACAAGAGGAAACAATCTGATTACATTCAACTTCCGTAAAAAAGATTACTGGTTTCCCATTCTTCCTACCAGGTTTCTTGATGTCCTCAGTCAACTCAAATGAAGATGGGAAAGAGCAAAATGTAGGAGTAACTGAGGCGTGGACACCCGGAAGGGCAGCAACATACGATCTGTCCGAAGCCATCACCAAAAGAGGGACAACGAAGTTACAGTGGACGGAAGAGCAAAAGCCGAAAGGGTGAACAAATGGTAACCCCTTTCAAGTCGAGGAGAGGGCGGAAGTGCCGACTTCAACAAAGATCTTCAACTGTTGCGTCGCTCTACACAGTCGACGACTCGCGAAGCCCCACGAAAATCAATCGACTGAGCGGAAAACAGACGAAGGGCGGTGACGCGCGACAAAACGGACGACGAGCGACAAAGCTCGAGGAAACCAGACGAAGTCGAGGCGACAAAAAGCCGACGTCGCACGACGCAACAGACGAAGGAAACACGACGAAGAGATTCGACGGAGCAGATGCTAGGGTTCGCCATGAGGCGAAACCTAACAGAGCGAAGCAGACGAGATCATGGTTTTTATTATCATCTACTATATATATATATAAACGAAATCGTATTTGGCAGAGGCTCAACTATCGATTTTTCATGCGTTTTTTGGCCCTATGATAAGATCTCGCTCAATTTGCCTAAAATTTTAGAGCCCCCGCGCCAAGGTGGGATCGAACCATTGACCTGAGGGGACTTACAGTGACCCCACCACCAATAGGCCAAGACTTGCGGCGCGCGCGCGCGCGCGCGCACACACACACATAGATATATATATATATATATATATATATATATATATATATATATATATATATANGCAGCTTTGGTTTAGTCATGTCTGGTTCTAGCCTATCAACAACAAGTGCAAATGCCTCAAGTTGAAGACCATGAGCCTGTCAGAAATTCAAATAACAGTAAGGTATATGGAAGATTAGTTAATTGTATTTCATTATATCTATGTATATATGTATGTATATATATATATATATGTATGTATGTATCTGTGTGTATGTGTGATTTGCTGTTTTAAGGTTAATCGTTTTGAGATTTCTGTTTTAAGGATAATTGCAGTTGTAAACCATCTGGAGGTTGTGTGTATCTTTCATTTTATATTTTGTTGTCGACCATCCCTCCTATTTATTTACTATACATGTGTTATTTTCTGTTTTAGGGTTAGTTGCTTTGATATTTTTGTTTGGACATCCTCCAGTGTCCTGTTTTCTCTTCTAGGGATGTATCTGACGACAAGACTGTGCTTCGGTTGTAACTTGTCCTGAGGTGGTGTGTATTTTTCCTTTTCTTGCTTGTTGTCGCCCTCCCCTGCTATGTTTACTATACATGTGTTTCTTCTCGTTCAGGTCTTCGGCAATTATCTCTTTGGTGGCGTAATCAAGGTTTAGGAGTAGGTAAGTGGAAGGAGGTGTGTAGGAGTGATATAGGGGGGAATAAAAATTTTTTGGTGGAAGTAGGGTTGGGTATTGTTGGATGCTCGTAATCCTATCATAGAACTAGGATTAGACTAGCTTTGAGACGAAATGATACCGAAGCTAACTCAAACCACAATAGGAAAAACAAATATTATTACTTAAAGTAAATATACAATTGCAATCAACATGCTTGAAAAGAAAATTACAATATGATATTTGAAAATTTGAAATAGCATCAAAAACAATATGAGAGCAATTAGGATTATATCCCTAGAAGGAAGGGGGGGTGAGAATAAGAATAAGAATAAGNGGGGGGGGGTTGTAGGAATTGGAAAAGGTGGTTAACAAGCAAGGGGGAAGGGGTAGAGCAGTTGCGGGAGAATAAGAAAAGAGCAGTTTTGCTATTTTTCTGATGGCAACAACAATATGGATGATTGGACATTAGTCAAAATAGTGATGCGTGGCAGAGAACGGTTGCGACAATGAAGGTGGATGATTGGAAATGCGATGGCAGCAAAGAGGATGGGAAGGCGATGGTGGTGGTTGGAACTGTAGAAAACAACAATCAGAATGATGTTGCAGGAGAATAAGAAAAGAGCAGTTCTGCTATTTTTCGGATGGCAACAACAATATGGATGATTAGACATTTGTCAAAATAGTGATGCAAGGGAGAGAACGACTGCGACAATGAAGGTGGTGGATTGGAAATGCGATGGAAGCAAAGAGGAGAGGAAGGCGATGGTGGTGGCTGGAACTGTAGAAAACAACAATCAGAATGATGTTGCTGCCAGCTGCAATGAGATGCAGCAATTGGAGTGGGGATGATGAGGATGGGGATGGGGAAGATAATTGCCACCTTGCTCGAAGGAAGAAAACGGATGTTAGCGATTGTTCTAAACAAACTCACTCAAGCCATAAACTAACCCTAGACTCTTACGAAAGCTAATATATAATAATAGGATAACTAAGAGTGGCCGAAGTTGATCAAATAACTCCTCAACAGGAACAAAACTTGGACTAGTTCGGTCCAAGTACAACAACCAAGCCGCTTTTTGTTTGTGTGAATCTAACGTCTAAAGTAGGGGCGCTCCCGCTTCAGTCTCTCGAGGTTAGGGAGCTTCAACCTGATCGGTTGAAGCTTCTTGATCTTCTTAGTATAACATCTAGTCGACCATTTTGAAGATGGAGTGTTATACTTTCCTGGTAATTCAATCATGCAGGCGTTTCCATTACAAAGCACAGCCTAAGTTGGAGCTCCACGTGGATGAGTATCTTCACGAACCAAGCCTTGAGCCATCACATTTATAATTGGCTTCTTTCAGTAGTACCGTCCAAGTGTCTCTAGTAAACAAGTATGTAAGGAGGAATCAATTTTGGAATGAAATCTATGACAGACTGGTCAACTTTTACTAGCAACCCCTCAAGAGACTTTTCTTCTTATTTTCTAGTAGGATCTGGATCTTATTGTATAATTTTCTTCCTCATTAAGCTCTTAAGACAATTTCTAAAGTCACGATTCATCTCTCCTATATGGTTATTTGTTGGCGGGTACACTATTGAATCTAATATTCGTATAATTTCATATAATCTTTCCAAAGTAGCTCGAAATCTCGTCATTTTTAATATGTTGGACTTCCCTCAGTAGAGGTATCTCATGAGGTAAGTTATGTATTTGAGAATTCTGAAATTCTCTTATCTGATGTTGCCCATTGTATCTAATATCGGCTCTTAGAACTCATGGCTCATTTTGACATCCAATGCCAATTTTGGTAATGCTCCTTTCAATGCCTACAAAAAAGTTGTTTGAGGTACTGCGATCTCATACTCTGCATGAACGTCCATGGCCTTTGACTCACTCCCTTCTAGAATAACCAGTGTTAATTCAGCTAGAGTCCCTCTCATGGGCTCAGTTGGAACCGCTGGTGTCTCTTCCTCGCCTGCTGAAATTTGAGATTCCTTTTTGAAATCTTCATTTCTCCCAGATTATTGTTTAATTTTTCAACTGCTCCCTAATCAGTGAAAAAGATTATTCTTCTAGTTGTGCAATCTGATTGAATATGCCTAAATCCTTATCACGTGAAACACCTTTTTGGCTGGAATAGATTTAGGAATTTTGGTTCCCTCCACTGTTCTCTACTCTAAATCAGTTTCTTCTCAGGTGGAGTCAGCTTTGATTTTTCCCTTAGGATACTCTAACTTTAAGATCCTTAGGTTGAACCCTGCCTGTAAGATGTGTGAGTCGCTTGGTGATGTGGTCTCTTCACATTTAAACCCGAGGTCTTAGCATTCAATCTACAATGAACTAGTAGGTGTCGACATTACATCCCCCATTTCACCTTTGGATCAAGTAGTGATTTGTCTTTTCCCCCACGTTGGCGAAGTTGCTTCAAATTATCCGGCCAAAATAATGTACTCTTTTTTAGCTTGTTGGCGGTTAGTTTCATCATTATGTCCAGTGGACTTTCTGATTCTCAAAGAAAAGTTCTACGGCCTAAAGTCACTCGATGAATTCGTTTTGATCCAAGTATCAGGCAAACTATGGTAAATCTGCCATTCAAAATTTTGGTTTCTCAATGTTTCATGCCAAATTTTTGGGGTAGAGGTTTGTTCCTGGAATTCGCATGGTGGAAGAGATTCACTTAGGGGTGTTAATTCAGGTCAGTGGGGGATGAGGGTCTGGAAGGTGATAGGAGTTGGAGAGGGTGGTTAACAAGCAAAGTGGAGGGGTAGAGCTGCTAGGAAGGCAGAACAGAAATGAAGAGTTGTCCTGGGGTATTGGGATGAAGTATAATAGTAGCTTAAGCGGGTTTTGAAGAGTGATAGTGAGTAGGGGGTGGTGGGAGAACAAGAAAAGAGCAATTTTGCTTTTTTTGAATGGCAACAACAATATGGATGATTGGGCATTGGTTAAAATACTGATGCGAGGGAGAGAACAATGGCGACAGTGAAGGTGGAGGATTGGAAATGCGATGGAAGCAAAGAGGAAGGGAAGGCGATGGTGGTGGCTGGAACTGTAGAAAACAACAATCAAAATGCTGTTGTTGGCAGCTGCAATGAGATGCAGCGATTGGAAGCATCGTGGGGATGATGATGGAGATGGGGAAGATGGTCGCCACCTCGCTCGATGGAAGAAAACAAATGTTAGCGACTGTTCTAAATAAACTCAAGCCATAAACTAAACGTAAACTCCTTCGAAAGCTAATATATATTAATGTGTTAACTAAGAGTGCCAAAGATGACTGACTAACTTCTCAACAGGAACAAAACTTGGACTGGTTCGATCCAAGTACAACAGCCAAGCTGCTTTATGTTTACGTGACTCGTGTCTGAAGCAAGTGCGTTCCCGCTTCAGTCTCTCAAGGTTGGGGAAGCTTCGACCTGATCGGTTGAAGCTTCTTGCTCCTCGTAGTATAACATCTAGTCGACCGTGTTGAAGATGGAGAAGTGTCATACTTTTCCGGTAAGTCAATCATGCAAGTGTTTCCATTACAAAGCACAACCTAAGCTAAAGCTCCACGTGGATGAGCATCTTTACGAACCAAGCCTCGAGCCATCACATTTATAATTGATTTCTTTCAGTGTCCACATTCAATGAATCTTTCAAGAGTTGCTTCCTTTAAAAAGCCAATTGAATGTATTTTTGTGTCCATTAATCATATCCCACATTTTCACCAAGAGTTGCTTCAAACACCTCTTCAAAAATTCGTCCAAATTCATTGAATCATCAAGTAACTACCTTTGACGCTTAAGCGCAAGGTATGTGGCGCTTAGGGGCGGTCTTCTCGGTTTTCTTGACGCTTAAGCGCCAGTTTTGGTGCTTAGGCGTCTCAGTTCTTTTGCATACTTTCTTCTTTTTTACTTCAAATTTGATCATTTTTCACTTAGTTCACCATTTTTCATCTATTTGATTGTATTTGAAAGAAAAACACACGAATATCTTTCATTAAAGCTCAATATCTAAAAAATAGGTATAAAAATATGTAAATAAATGCTATGTATTTTAGGTGTGTCAACCATCTATTGGCGGGACACTGTTGAATCTAGTATTCGAATAATTTCATATAATCTTTCCAAAGTAGCTCAAAAGTTCATCTTTAATATGTTGGACCTTCTTCAGTAGAGGTAACTTATTAGGTAAGTTATGTATCTGAGAAATCTGAAATCCTCTTATCTGATATTGTCCATTGTGTCTAATATCGACTCTTAAAACTCATGGCTCATTTTGACAGCCAATGCCAGTTTTGCTAATGCTCCTCTCAATGCCTACAAAAAAGTAGTTCGAGCTACTACAATCTCATGCTCTGCATGAACGTCCATGACATTTGACTCACTCTCTTCTAGAATAACCAATGTTAATTCAGCTAGAGTCTCTCTCTTGGGGCCAGTTAGAATTGCTAGTGTCTCTTCCTTGTCAGCTGAAATGTTAGATTCTTTTTTGAAATCTTCATCTTTTCTCGGATCACTATTTATTTTTTCAATTGCTCCCTGATCAGTATTTATTTTTTCAACTGTTTCCTTTACCTAAAATTTTTGGGGTAGAGGTTTGTTCCCGGAATTCGCATGGTGGAAGAGATTCACTTAGGGGTGTCAATTAAGCTCAGCGGGTCTTGTTCAATTTCGCCCCGAAAATGACCCGACCTGAATAAGGTCAACCCGAACCCGATTCGAATGATAAACGAGTCAAAAACTAAGACCTGAACCTGACCTAAACCAAGCTTGACCCGCTAACTCGAACCCGACCCAAACTTTCGTGCTTATTCGGGTCATGCTTGGGTTTTTGGGTCCAACCCAAACTCGACTCGAATAATAAACAGGTCAAATTCTCTGACTTGGACCCGACTCGAAAAATATTCGGGTCAACCCTAAACCAGATTTTTCAAGTTAATTTCAAGTCGTGTTGGCGTTTTGGCTCAATTTTTGACACCCCTAAATTCACTCCATTCCTTCAATCTAGCAAGTCATCGTTATCTCTATGGGTGACTTGTCTGGATTGCTTCTTCTTAAGGGAAGCATGCCAAAGGATTTCCAGCTTTACATTTTCCATAGAAGTTTTCTAGAAATCCTTTTGCGAATTTCTTATTAAAGGCATCTTGACATTTTTTCCCATTTAGGTCTTCCACAATTATCTCTTTGGTGGCGTGATGAAGGTTTGGAAGCGGGTAGGTGAAAAGAACTGTATGTAGGTTGAAAAAGAAAATATTTGGGTGGAGTTAGGGTTGGATAGTGGTGGATACTAGAAATACTAAGATAGGACTATAGTTAGACTAGTTTTGATATCAAATGATACTAAAGTTAACCCAACTCACAATATGAAAAGCAAATATTATTACTGAAAGTAAATAGACAGTTACAACTAACACACTTGAAAGAAAAAATACAATATTACACATGGAAATCTGAGATAGCAATAGATACGACACAAGCACAATTGGTGATGGGGGTCGATGAGGGTCTGGAAGGTGGCAGATGGTGGTTGGCAAGTAAGGGGGAAGGGAAGAAGCGGCTAGAAAGGTAGGAATAGTAGTGGACAGCTGTCCCTGGGGGCGTTGGGATGAAGTATAACAATAGATGGAGTGGGTTTTGGGGAGTGGCAGTGGGCAGGGGATGCACGACATCAAGAAAACAACATGTGTGTTGTTTTCCGGTTGGCGGCAACGATATGGATGGTTGGACAGTAGTCGAAATAGCGAGGCGGGGGAGAGAACAGTGGCGGCAATGATGGTGGAGGGCTGGAACTGCGATGGCAACAAAGAGAAGGAAGGGGAAGGCGATGGCGGTGGTTGGAACTGCAGAAAACAGAAAATGGGATGTTGTTTCGGGTGCCTGTAGTGAGATACGGCGACCGAGAGTGACATGGGGAGGATGGGGAATGGGATAGAGAAGATAATCACCATATCTAGAAAGAGATGCAGCCGGAGCACCACCCAAACTCTTGGATACAACCTTCTAAGGGAAAAAACGAATGTCGACGACTGTTCTAAACAAAGTCATGCCAAAAATTAACCCTAGACTCCTACGAAAGCAAATATCTATTAATAAGGTAACTAAAAGTGGCTCAAGATGACCAACCAACTCCTCAACAGTGACAAAATTTGGACCAATTTGGTCCAAGTACCTCAAACTAGCTTCTCTTTGTTCGTGTGACTCCTGTGACAGGGACAGGTGGGCACTCCAACATCATAAAAAAATTTGATCTCATCCCTTCTTCTTTCGTATCTGAAGAATCCTCTAAGATCAACCATCTATCATCCAAGGCCTCACAATCACCCCAAATACCTTCATAAAACTATCGACCAAACTAGTGAATAATAGGTTGTGATCGTATTCCCTACATCTTGATATTCTCTTAAACTCCATCACACTTAACTATTTACTTTGGCTCACAAATACACATTCTAAGCTAACCCTCCATAAGCATTTCAAGTTATTCACCTCATATAAGCACGTGCTCTAAAATAATATTTAAAGTCAGTCCACACCAGCCTAATTTGGACGAATACTGGCATTCCTATTCCTATACCTCTTAAACTCCTAATTATTCCACCAAAAACTTCAAATAGCATTCTTAGACATTAAACTAAAATCCCATAACCTTTCTCAACCATTAACCTCTAAAATAATATTTAAAATCAGTCCACACCAGCCTAATTTGGACGAATACTGGCATTCCTATTCCTATACCTATTAAACTCCTAGTTATTCCACCAAAAACTTCAAATAGCATCCTTAGACATTAAACTAAAATCCCTTGACCTTTCTCAACCATTAACCTCATCATCATGAAGTTTGTTTTTTTTTACATATATAATTTTTTCTCATGGATTCTATCTATTTGCTTCATTAAGATATCTCGTGCTCTTTGTTTTGCCTGCCGACAACACTTGGATTTCTTTTTGTGATTTTAACCTGAATAGATGCTGTTGTTGAAACAGTTGAATTGGCTGTTGAACCTGACCAATTAGTTAGATCAGTTCGGGTGAGTAGCCGCAATGGTTGTCATGCTTCTATTTCAAAAGAAACTTTTACTTTCCATTGTTTAGTTCATGAAGGCACATGAACTTCCATTTCATAATATGTGTATTTGTAAAACATAATACAGCTTTTCTTCATATAATCAACCCTTGAAGGCCTGTTCTACGATTGTTATCATATACTCTGTTTACAAACTAAAACCTATTTTTTATTATTTTCCTCATCAATTTCTTATAGGAAGCTACGCTTGGTGCTATTTGCAATTTGGCAGTTGATTTTACCTCCCAAAAATCTGCGCTAGTCAAATATGGCGGTTTGCCACTTCTTGTTCAGCTATCCAAATCGATTGTTCCTACGCTAAGGTTAAAATCACTTTGCGCTTTGAGGAATCTAATGTTTATTGCGAACCGAATTGGCAAAGAGAACATCATTTCAGAGCTCACCATACCCGAACTGGCTTCCCTGATTTGTGGTAATTTTCTCATCTATACGAGATCAAACTCTTAGCTTTTTTATGGAGAATTTATGTACATAGCACAAAATTCATATGTATTTACATATTTCACACCTAAACTTTCATATTTACGCACATAACACTCAAATCTTTGATATCACGAAAAGAAAAAAAGCACTGTTTCCTCTTTTTATAAGGGAAATATAACTTTTCATGCATAGGTTTAACTCACCAAAGGGCTATGTGCGTAAATATGAAAGTTTAGGTGTGAGATATGTAATTACATAAGAATCGTGTGCTACGAATGTAAATTTCCCTTTTTTTTAATATAGAATCGCTTGAGATATATAACCGAAAACACGTAATGCTGACAGATTCTGAGCATCTCGTACAGGAGCAGGCGATGGCGCTTGTTAGTAATCTTATCCATGGATGCGTAGATTTTATCAGACTTGTATTTGCAGAAGATGGTTTAATTATTAATGCGGTTATCAGACAGTTGAAAAATGATTCAGCAACCCAAGTTTGTATTCAGGTTCGTATCCTTACAGCTTCCTTTGATTTGAGCTATGGGTGTGTTTTCTATTGATGGGAAGTTTGGGGAATACTTTATGGAAACACTGATTATAAGAAAATTATCATGTCAAAATTGGTAAAACTCAATTCATTTATGCTGGAGGTTTAATATTTCCAGCTGTGATTTAGCTGCGACAATTTAGCAGGCCTGTTGATCTATTTTGCCACCTAACATAATGCCCCTCCTAGTATTTGGTTGATCAGAATCTTTTGAAGCAGCCTGTGAAACAGCATGAAATCAGAAGGACATATTTTAATTCCAAGTCTTATTTTATGTATTTTGTCATTTTTATTGTTCATGAATGAATTTTAGTTCATTTTTGACCCAATGGACTATAGCAGGAGTTTGATCTAATATATACTTGGGGCGGTTTGGGATCACTTTTTGATTTTCATTATGATTTTTTCTTTTTTAATTATTATTATTTTTTGTTTATATTTTTATATGAAATAAAATATGATTGGTATGTTATAATATGTTTTGTTACTTTACAAATACTCAAATTTTTAGATTTCTCAAGTGTTTTTAAAATTAAGTTGATTTATTTTGAAGATAAAAAATAAAAATACACAAAAAAAATGCACTAAGCATGTATTTTTTTTTTAATAAAAGCAAGAACAAAAAAATAAAAGTATTCCCAAACAAAGCCCTTAGAGTTGTTTGGTATTTGATTAGATTTGCTAGTCCTATGGATTTGAGATCTATAAGGAACTGACTCGTCGCATATTCTAATGCCTCCTCTAGCCATTTTTACTCACGCGGGCATTAATGTTGACCCTCTTGACTGTATCAAGCTCTACCTTTTTGAGGTTAACAAATGACAATAGAAAGAGAAAAATGTCAAATTAATTCCCAAATTTTTTAAGTTGGGGCTAAAATAGTCCCTTATGGGAACTAATTTGACATTTTTATAGGCTCTAGAACTAAAATGACCTTTTGTAAACAGTGAGGGGACTAGTTTAACATTTGACTCAATAACAATAGAGTTCCTACACTTAGTTTCTTCTCACTACTGAGTTTATAAAAATCATCAGCAGGGCATGCTTTTGCTCTGCAACATTGCAGCTGGAGATGAATCCCATAAAGACGCCGTGCTCGGTTATCTCATGCCTACAAAAGCAGAAGGATCTAACTCCCTATTGATCAGATTCCTGCAGAGTAAGGATCAGTTCCTCAGAACAGCCGCGATGTGGTGCGTCCTTAACCTCACCGACCCGGATAGCGTAAATTCGCCTCTTCGGGTCAGAAAACTCCAGGAGGAAGGCATATTATTCCAAATCAAGACTATGGTGAATGACCCCTGGTTGGATTGCAAGGTCCTTTTCTTTCTTTCCCTGAAAGATTTACATACATACCTCTCAATAACTATCTATTTACATATCTAGCTCCTCAATGCCATGTTTTTATATATATGCCACTTTGCCTATGCATGAAAAAGTGTGTTCCACTCTTTAAAAGTCAAAATAGTGATATTTTTTATGTTACATGAAAGATTTAATTGTTAGATATGTAAATGTATAGTTTTTTTTCTTCATGAATTGTTTTCAATTTTTTCATGGATTATTTTGTGGTGCAGTATAGAGTCAGAAAGGTTCTGGAACAATGCATGGTTACTCAGAGCACAAGATGTGAAGCCCAAGTTGGGTGTAGCTGAAAAACAGGACTTTTGAAGAGAGAATGTTCAGTATTTTCCCTCTGTTGTGATGATTCCATCTTCTTCTTTTTGAGAAGTTTATTCGGGAATGTGTAAAGTTGTTTTGAGATGAAACTTTCATTCCTCTGAATCTGATCTTTGTAATCTATGTCTGTATTTGTGTTTGAACTTTAGAGTGCTAGTTATTTTCTAGAGAAGTTTGCATGCATACCTCACAATTCTTATCTATTTGCATATCTAACACCCAAAGTTCGATATTTACACTGATAATGCCTTGTGTGATAAAGCCATGCATAGAATGTATATTTCACTTTTTTTTAAGTGGCTACATGAATTCTTTTTCTCTATTCGGTCATATTGAATGTCATATTTTCATTTAATTCTAATAAATTAAGTTCATTTTTTAAGTCTATCTTTGTCTTTCTTAACATGAGTCGAATCTAAAACATCTACTTTCTTAACTAGTTCATCAGGTAATCTGACGTTTATTGTGACCAAATCATCTAAGACAACTCCCTCTAATTTTGTCTGCCACAGGAGTTACACCAACCATATCACTGATATATTCATTTTGCATTTTGTCTTTGAAGTGCAGTGCCACTCATCCGCTTAAGCATTCGTATCTCGATAACACTAAACTTAATTTTATGTTTCTCTTTTAAAGACAAACATTTTGCGTCATAGAGCATTATAGGTCACGCCATCTAAAAATTTGAGTGATATGCATATAAAATATGAATTATTAGGTGTTAGATATATAAGTGGGTAAGAATTGTCATCTTTTTAGGGAAAATTTAGAGGTTCCCACACATATTTTTTGAAATTTATATTTATAACATTTTAGTGTCAATTATATCAAAATTTATGCATGAAAGATTTTATTTAATGGGTAAATATATAATAATTATGTGGTAAGTGTGTAAATGCCTATTTTCAATATTATAATAAATCTAGTTAAAGAAGCACAAAGGATATGTTGTGCTTATAGCCTAAAGTATATTTAATAAAAGCAGTTGCCCAAATCAATCCCAATGGCTGGACTATACACGTGACATACAGTGATTGAAGTCTTGATGCATTTTTGCATCATAACGCCTGATGTAATATTTTTTCGTGTTATGTTGGAAAAACAAATAACCTTAATATGATTTTTGATACATACACACTTAAAAAAAGTAAAGTTTCAAAACAGTTCTACTACTATTTTCATGGAGCTGTTTTAATCCCAAAATTTATAATAGTGCTAAAATAATACCTTAATATTTTAAAATTGAGTTCTAACAGTTCTCCATGGAGATTATTTCGACCTCAATTTAAATAGTTTGAGGGTTATTTTGACATTTTTATAAATTATGGGAATAAAAGGGCACACACACACACTCTCTCCTCTAGTGAAGAGTTATTTGAAATCAGTCTTTGGTCTTGAGAGATTTCCTTTTAAGCCAAAACTTGAGTATGCTTTTGAAGCCCCCATGCTTTTTCTTCTCCCTGCTTTTAGTTGGGCCATTCATATTCTGCATCTCCCTCTTCCTCTCCAGCTTCATGTTTTCCTCCAGCTGCAGCACAATTTCAGGAACACAGAATCCAAAAACAAAAAAAAAAAATGTTAAAGTTAAAAAATGGATGAAAGATGGTGATGCATTTGCAAATAGCAAATTTTCAGTGGCCTGTTCTAATTGCCTTTAAGTAGATCCATGAATTTAGTTCAAAATCGTTAATCGCTCGAAAATTAATTCGAATGTTGGCTCGAATCTAAATAAACAAGCCGAGCTATGAACTAAAATTTTGAATTGAATTTTTTTCAAGCTGTTTTGGAGCTGACCGCAGCCCGGCTCAAAGTTAGATCCTTGCCAACACTGAGTGTAGCCAGGGCTGCAACTTTACCCATATCAAATCAAATATTGTTTATCACTCAAAAATTAATTCAAATTTTAGTTCGGATCGAGTTCCAATTAAAATAAACAAGCTAAGCTCCGAGCCAGCTTAGCTCGAAATCAGATCGATAACGACCCTATATATATATATTAAAAGAATGACCAGAGAGTATTATACGAGCCACCAACCACTCATAATGTGTCTAACAATTCAGAGTACCACCTCCCTAAACCCAACTGTGTTAGAAGGGATCGTATAATAACCCCGACCCGAGAGATCTTATACATGCCAACCAACAAGAGTCCTACATATAAGTGTTAAAAATAGATTTACCTGAAGGAGGCGAGACTCAATGACGGCAATGCGATGAATCAGACTTCCTTTAACCTGCATCTCTACAATGGCCTCCTCCATGTTCCTCCACCCTCTCTTCTTCTCCCAAACAGAGCTCTCAGATAAGCTGCCGCCGTCAGTCGCCGTCATCAACTCCTCCACGCCGCCGCTCGATCCCGCCGCCGACACGCCGGAGCTCAGCCGCCCGCTTCCACCCCCGCCGCCGCCCGCTTTTATCTCCTCCAAGCACAGCAGCATCAGATCAAGCCTCTCCAGCCGCGACATCACCGTCATTGACATCTGTCCTTAGAAGTGAAAGAGATTGAATTCCTCGTGTTATAGGGAATGTATTTTCCTTGAATTTTTTAACANGGGAAAGATCGGAGCAAACGCCCAAGAGATTATTTAACTTTATGGATGTTTACATACATGCCACTCCACTCATTTTATGAGTATTTATCACATATCTGATATATAAAATTCAATTTTTATATGCATGCCACTTTATAGATTTATGAAAATACTTCTCACTTTATAAAAGTTAAGATAATAGTATATGAAAGATTTCGATGGTATTATTCTTGTTGCATCTCAAATTGTCTTTTGAAAGTACACGTTTAAAAGAGTTAGAGCCGAGAAAGAGGAGAGGAGAGAGTAGAGCAAATAGGGAATATAAGAGAGAAAAAACCTTTATTTTTCTTTTGACCTCCTATTTATAGGAGAAAATATTAGGTTAGGACTCCGGATCATCCGGAGTCCAATAAGGAGACGTCATGTGTAAGATGAACCCATCATAGTATACTGTGATTGGTCCACTTTACTGGTGTCGTCCTCCTATTGGACCTCGGATGCATCCGGAGTCTTAAACTAATACTTTCTCTATTTATAGAGGCATAATTGTATAATTATAGAAAGGAATGAACGGTTATTAAAACCACTCTAAATGCAATTAATGCGATAATTTAATATCATATTTGTGTTGTTGTTTGAGTGAAGTACAACAACTATTAATAGGTAGACATGTTGGGTTCGATCAACTGAAGCGGCCGGTCACATGAAAGTCACTCCCGTCAAGGGAAAACGGTAGGTTGACTAGTTTTGACCGCCTTGCTCTATGAGAAGCGCTGGTAGTTGCGACTGAAAACAAGGTCCGCCGCTTGGATTGGCCGACATTGTATGTTGATTGACTCAACCGAATAGTCGGTCACTAGATGGGTGATTCAAATTATGCTCTTTGGTTGGAGACTTTAATTGTTCTGTGGTCATCCTCAGTTGCTAATTCCATTTGAGATTCATGCTCTCAGTTTTGGTATATACATATTAATTCCTCGAGTTTTCCTGCTTATTGATAGTAACAGCTACCAAAAGGATATGAAAATTATTCAATATTAAATGACACCAAAATTGAGAAAAATAATTTAATAACCAACGTTCCTTTGAGTTTCGTGACAAGTGAGCCCTATAAAAAGGGCAATAGGGTTGGCATTAGATCATTTGTTGTCAACTCTTCCCAGACGACTGATGGATAACATGGCTGACGGTACGAGCCAGGACAATATGTACGCCCAACTCCTAGCTATGACAGGATTTTGGGTCCCTACCTCTGTGGCAACTGTAAAGAAGAAAAAGGTTGTAAAGAAGGAGAAACGATTGAGACCCGAACTTGAGTCGGCCGATCAAGTCTTTGAGAGTCCTAAGGGGCAGACGCTGAAAAAGCCTCACCAGAAAACCCTGTCTCATGGGCCTAGCACGAGCATGATTGTTGAGGGCCAGCAGGACCTGATTGCTGTAGGTAGCAAGGTTGGTGAAAAGCGGTCGAAGAAAACACATCAGTTCTTTCCAACCATCACCACATAAAGGTGGAGGTAACTTGTCGCGAGAAAAAGTCAAAAAAAAAAATTTTTCTAAAGTTTTGTTGCTTGATTCCATTAATTATGAATTGTTTGATCTTAGGGCTCACTCATTGCAAACATATATTAGAAGTTGTGTTTTGGGGGAAGAGCGCATTGGGAAAGTGTTGGGCTAGAACATTGATTGGATGAAGATCGTCGACGGCGACCGAGAGAAGTGGGACAGCAGTTTTTATTCCGATCGACGTTGACATACCATGCAATCGAGATCTTATAAATCTAGATTATTTTTTTTTGTAATATTTATGGTTGGTTTTTGTATTTAGTAGTTTTTATAAAGCATTCAAAGGTAAATATTTTTACTCAATAAGAGGAACTATTTGTTCCGCGGTGGTTTTGTGGATTTTCAAGCAAAAAAAAGGAATACATTTATTTTTCTTTTTTAGTAATATTATTTATTTTATTTTCAAATCAATTTGCTATAAATTTGAAGATTTTATATTGTATGAATATGAATAATGTGATACGAATGTGACACGATACATATATGTTACATGTATATATTAAATAAATAAAATATTATGAATAATAAAAGATTAAAAAAAGAAATTTAATTGCACTAAAATTTTAAAAACTAAGAGCAACGTTGATTGTAGTTGGCGGCGGCAGTTGCCAGAGTGGGAGGAACTCGCCGTATCTACAATGTATATGTGATATTGGACTCAATTTCTTTTCCAAGCTTCAGCCTTTTTCTAGCACCGGATCCCCCTCCTTTTAAGAGGAGTGTATTCCAAGTTACAAATGTGGAAGGAATTCAAACTAATCTGACTGGACGACCCAGAGAGAAATTATTGATTGGATGATATTTGATGAACATTTAAGTTTCTTAATAATGTAAGAGTTGAGCAATCTTGAGCTCGTTGAATTCGTCTCACTGAAATGTTTTATTTGACTATATGCATAATAATGAGAGATTTATAATATGTTAACCTTTGAATTATTTCACTGAAAGCTCCTGAAAATAGTTTAATGTCTTGATATGGTAATATTTTTTGAATTACCATCCTTACATAATCCGAATATAGCTCATCCGGATGTAACAATTTCTCTTGATTTACATATTTTTTATTGTGTTCCGCTAGAAATTGATTCTTTTAAATTAATTACAAAAATAAATATAGGGTGTTAAATTTAAATATGCACTATTTCTATGTGATTGAAGACGCGTGGTCACATGACCACATGAAATATTTTAATTGAAACTTAAATATAAATATAAATATACAATATACTCTTATATAAATTTAAATATCTTGCGTCGATCATGTTCGAACAAATGATTTTTAGATTTGAGTTGGATGGTGTATGTGTTTAAATCTCAAAAAAGAAATACTTGGCGTCCATAAATTTGACACTAAAAAGCTATTTTATCCTCGACAAAAATATGGCAAATATTGGCTCCTGTGGGCCGCACTAATTATCGATTCATAATTAATCATACAAGCTACGACGAAATGAGCTCCGAGTTGGGGCATATATATACTCATCCCCTTAACCCCTAAATATGATCCCCCCATTCATGCAAGAAGCCCGAAACTGATATTCTTCGACTGCGCAAATTCATGCCATCTTCCTCCTCCTCTCCCATACATTGCTCTTCACTTAATCACCTATGTGTTGTGAAAAACGATGATAGTCAAACGAAAAATGAAACAAGAAAATTGCACGCAGAAAAACACCAGAGCGTCACATGAATTTACGTAGTTCGGCAAATTTGCCTACGTCTATGGAGCTACAGAGGATTTTATTTCTTTGAGGAATTACACCGTCGAACGCCTCAACGTTTACAAGAAAATCTCTATTTTCTTCTCTCCCTTCCTCTCTCTCTCTCTCTCTCTTCCTCTCTTTCTCTCTTAAAGGACTTGGCTTAGCTTGACTTGTAGCTTAGTTATGGCAAGCCATAAGATGCTATTTATAGAAATCAGGAAAGCGGTAGGTGGGATGTAAGTGAGCGGTAGGTGGGTGTGGTAAGTGAGCGGTATGTGAGATTCTTAATTAGGAAGTTAATTAAATTGTGGTGGACCGAATCTCCACATTACCCAACAATTCTCCCACTTGGAGATTGGGATACTGACTGCATCACCAACCGGCTGCATCATCTACTAGATGTACCGACATTTTCCTCAAACATGATATCCTTCACATCTGCAACTCAAAGCCCCTGTCTTCATGCCAGAAGGCCAGCTGAAGTCAAACACAACTTCAGCTTCTCATGAGAACACTCTTAGTTAACATATCACCGTCAAAGTAGCCTTGTACCACCAAGCTCTTTCCTAGGTTACTCATGTATCTGCTTACAACTTCCACTGCATGAGCAATATTCTGCGCTTACTGAAAGTCTTTTTCAACAAGTCCAATCTTATATTCCTTACTATCACCAAGCGCAGTCTTCATTCGATACACTCACTTGTTGTTCAATGTCTTCTTCCTTGGTGGAAGTTCTGTCAACTCCCAAGTCTGATTCCGTAGCAGGGAATTCATCTCCTCTTTCTTGGGCAGCTCTCACTTGCTCAAATTCTCATCTTGCAAATTTTTTTCAGAGCTCTGTGGTTCTCCTCTATTTATCTGTACAAAGTTCAGTTTTCTTGCATTTGACACTATGCCACTTTTCAGGAAACTGACATTCTTCTGCTTCCCCATAATGCACCTCTGACTCATGTGTCCTCGCCTGAGTAAACATGTAGTCATATATAGTGTGTCAGTTTTCTTGCCCCGAGCCATTACTAATGCTCCTTTAGTAACCTTCAAGGTGCTATCTGAGAACACGACCGAATGACCACCCTCTTTGAGCTGCCCAACAGAGATGGAGTTTTTCTTCAACTCAGGAACGTGTCTAACCTTTTGCAAAGTCCACTTGCTCTTGTTAGGGAGTGCAATATCAACATCTCCAATCCCCACCACGTCCATAGCTTTTCCATCAGCCAGATATACCTTCTCAAAGTTACCTGCAACATAATTTCGCATTAACTCCGGGCGGGAAGATGTATGGAAGGAAGCCCATGAATCAAGTATCCATTCATCAATAGAACTATGAGCTGTCATCAATAATTCATCATGTATTTCTTCAGTTACAACATTAGCGACATCATTCTCCTTCTTGTTAGGATTCCTGCAGTTCCTTTTTATGCGGCCAGCCTTGCCACAATTCCAACAGGTTGTCTGTTGACCAAACTTTGATTTCGATCTTTCTCTTTTTGAGTTCTTGTCATATGATCTCCCTCTAAAATGAACATTCAACGCCGAACTTGAATACGAGGCCTCGCCAGAATCCTTCTTGGGTACCTTCTAAGCCAAAATCAAATCACGAATATCATCATATTTCATCTTAGATTTACCCGCAGAAATGTTAACTGTCATCCTCATGGCTTCTCAGTTATTTGACAATGAAGCCAACAATATCAGGGCATGTATCTCATTATTAACATTAATTTCAACAGACGACAATTGATTTGTGAGAGTATTGAAATCATTCAAGTGTTGAGCAACAGTGACACTTTTTGTCATCTTCAAGTTGAATAACTTTTTAATCAAATGCACCTTGTTATTCGTCGATGACTTTTCATACATACCTGATAAAATCGCCATGAGTCTGCAGTAGTCCTCCCCTTGATGACGTTGTGGGCAACCGATCTCGATAGAGTTAATCGAATAACTCCCAGAACTTGTCGATCCAACAGATTCCATTATGCATCGTCCATCTTTTTCGATCGTTTTCCCAGTAACGGAATATGAAGTTTCTTCCCATAGAGGTAGTCCTCTATATGTATCCTCCAGTAAGCAAAATCTGTGTCATTGAACTTCTTGATCCCGGATGTCATCACTTCGTCTCTGCCCATCATTCTTCCTTATATTCGAACCAAAGCTCTGATACCAGTTGTTGTGAAAAACGACGACAGTAAAACGAAAAATGTAACGAGAATATTGCACGCAGAAAAACACCAGAGCGACACATGAATTTATGTGGTTCAACAAATTTGCCTACGTCCATGGAGTTGCAGAGGATTTTATTTCTTTGAGGAATTATACTGTCGAACGCCTCGACGTTTACAAGAAAATCTATATTTTCTTCTCTCCCTTCCTCTCTCTCTCTCTATTTTCCTTTGGCTTGGCCCTTGCTTGGCTTGACTTGACTTGTAGCTTGGTTATGACAAGCCATAAGAGACTATTTATAGAAATCAGGAAAGCAGTAGGTGGGAGGTAGGTGGGCGGTAAGTGGGTGTGGTAGGTGAGCGGTATGTGAGATTTTTAATTAAGAAGCTAATTAAATTGCGATGGACCGGGTCTCCACATTATCCAACACTACAATAAAAACTTAACTGTTGTTTTGAGGCGCATCCCACCTATTACTTAATCTTGCCCTTTGTTTTTTTAATATGGATGAACAAACCAACAAAATTTTCTACAATGAGATTGAAGAGTGAATCATGCTCGTCCAATGAATTAAAACTAACAAGAAAAATCAGAACTCTGCTCATCATTAACGAAAAAAGACCAATTTTTTTCCCGAAGTTTTCTTGCTTACTTGATTTCATTAATTATGATTTTTTTGGTCTTAGTGTGCACTGCGGCAAACATATATTGTAAGTTGGATTTTAGGCAAGAGATTGGATGAGAAGATTGATCGGATGGAGATCACCGACGATGACCTCTAGAAGAGGGACAAAAGTTTTCATTCTGAGATACATTGTATATGCTCTGTGATCGAGAACACATAAATCTCGATGACTTTTTAATAGTAATATTTATGGTTGATTTTTTTATTGTTTTGTTTTTCTAAAGCATATGGGAGCAAATATTTTTACTTAATAATGGGAAATTTTTATCCCATGATATTCTGGTTTTCAAAATAAAGAGATAAATGCTTTTGTTTTTCTTTTTTAGTAATATTCTTTATTTTATTTTTGAATCAATTTGCTATGCATTTGAATATTTTATCTTGTATGAATATGGATACTGAGATACGGATATCACACGGTATCATATATTACATGTAAATATTAAATAAATAAAATATTAAGAATAAAAAAATAAATAAAAAGGAAATTTAATTGAAAAATAATTTAAATTTTAAGAGAAACATTAGCTGGAGTTAGCCTGTGATGATGACAACCAAAGTTGAGAAACAAATTTTGATGGAGTTGGTGACGGCAGTTGTTGGAAATGGGAGGAACTCATCATATCTACAATGTATGTGTGATGTTAGACTCAATTTATTTCCAAGCTTCAGCTTTGTTAGCTTTGGTTCTCCCTTCTTTTAAGAGGGGTGCAGTTCATGTTACAAATGAGGAAGAAATTTAAACAAATCTTATCAGACGACTCAGAAAGATTCCCTTGATTTGATGACATTTAATGAAAATTTAAGTGTCTTAATGAAGTTAGAATTGAACAATCTTAGTCTCGTTAGATTCGTCTCATTGAAATGCTTGATTTGACTATATGCATGACAATGAGAGATTTAGAATATGTAAACCTTCCAATTATTTCATGGAAAACTCCCGAAAATAGTTTAATGCCTTGATATGGTTTTAATTTGACTTGGATTAGACCAATTTTGGCATCGTTGAGGTTATCTTGTCGAGCCGATCAATTTGAGTTCAAGTTTACTGAAATCAGAGTTCTGGATGTATTTTAATTAAAATTTGAATGTATCTTGTTAAATGATGTGACTCAGCTACATGTCATGCCCAGAAATTCTTATCATATGATAGAAATTTATTGATGAGCCAATAGCACTTAAATTTTTAATAATATATTGAAAATATCATTATTATTATTGTATGTTGATACATTCAACCAGTCATAATAAATGCAAGCATTCGAACTACAGCTGGCCATGCGTGGCACCCAGAATTCTTTTGCAAAGCGTTTAACCAACAAATTTTCTAATTTTCTCCGAGTACGAGGATCGCGAGGGGCGACGTAGAAATCCTGTCCGGCCAACTAATCCACCTATACAGCCGAACGGCCTTGGGGAATTTATATTAAGGGCCTTTCACATACATAACACATAATTTCCATGTATTTATAAATCTCACACTTAAAATTTTCATTTTTACACACATGACACTCAAATTTTTAATCTCACATAAAAAATAATATTTTTCTGTTTAAGTATGAAAATTTTGGGTGTGAGATATGTAAATATAAAAAATCGTGTGCTACCTATTAAATCCCATAGTTTCTTAATCACTTAACCATACCGCACACCAGCATGTCACAGACTAACTTTCCTCAAATCACCTGTGCGGCTTTAGCGCTCTTTCCTAGCACTAAATCAGCCTTACCCCTCACAACACTGGACTTATGAGCCCCAAACACTCTTAAGAAGAATAATAGAGAGAAAGGAATAATTAGCACTTAAATACTAGAATGCTTTGATTCAATGCTTGGGTAAATACAAATGAGGGGAGGAGCTCCTACTTATAGCCTCCTCCATGACTTTGGCTTTTCATCTAGCCAATGTGGGACTATACAAAGTCCAAGAGAAGCTTCTAGATTACAATATAATATTCTATCTCTTAGACTATTCTAATGTACATAAATTAACTCTAGAACATTCTAGGTTATTCTTAGATCCTCTTTAGAGCTTTTCCTTCTTGCTCTCCCCTGAACGTGGTGGAATCTTCTAGAGCCCCTTTGATGACTACTCGTATTCGGGCCTTCTCTAGAATCTTCCATCCTCTGTTCATCTCGATGATTTCTCGAATGTCGCGGAGCGTGACAAGCAGCACACAATCCCTCCCAAAATCCCTTTTATTCTAATCCAAGCCCCATGTTCTTTCTCTCAGCAAATACTCTATATCTCCTAGTACACCCTGCTAGCTGGTCCTCCTCCCCGCCTTTCCATGCACTCCACAAGTCCCAATGCTGACTCTATTCCTCCACTCCTCCATTTTTGAAACACAACCAATCCCTGGCTTCCCCTTACAAATATTCATCTATATAATCAACCACAGAAGTACACAAACGCCAACAAAGCAAAATCTTATTCGCCATGGCCAGGGCGAATAAGAACGTCGTCGCCAGCCGTGGAGGTGTGGCTGGGGGAGG
>JXCR01033860.1:4669-20632 GCA_002079205.1 Phalaenopsis hybrid cultivar | reverse complement strand
TATATATATATATATATAGTGTTCGTGTCAACTCGTGTTCGACTCAAAATTAGCTCGAATAATATAAAATAATGATGACATTAGAAGTCTTATTGATTGGCTATGCCCATTTGATTTTTATATTTGTTATATTATACTTGTTCGTGCAATCTCTATAATGCTGCAGGATGCTATGGACCGGTAAAAAACATATTGACATTATGGCTCAATTAGGTTAGATGTTGCCTGGCTTTAACAATCTTAAAATTACATAAATACCCTCATTTCTTTGGGAGATTCCGATGGCATTTTCGATATTATGTTTTAATTGACAAACGTCGGCTACTTCCTCTGTTTGACTTCATGGGAACAAAAATCCCGTTCAACAGTGGTTGGTAGATGATTTGATTAAGAATTTTTAAGCCTTTAGATTTCCTTTGAGATTTAAAAAGTCTATGCTAAGAATTTTAAATCAATTAAACATAAGTCACACGGGCTCAAGAATCCAACGGCTGTAAATTCTTTTTGGGAAGTTGATGACTTCGGCAAGACCGTCGGATTGTATTGACCGGCTCTAGAGGACTTAACTGCTAAGCTTGAAAAAAAATATTATATTATTATTATTTTTTATACGTCACTAACAAAATTTTCATCATCCGGCACGAAGCTCGAGATAATATTTTAAACATGAAAATTTCAAATCTTGATAAAAAGTCATCCAAAATTCTTATTTTAACAAACTTATAGTCAAACTAACTGACTTGATGAGAATGACCTAATGATATAAAAACTAGCACAATCCAAGTCAAATCAAACCCATATCAACTCATTGAGCCACACTTAGATGATTTCCGGACACATTTGGAAGGTCAAATAGTTGTTGAATATGACAAGTTTATACTCGAATCGAGCGTCTCGACAAGACAAATCTAAAGAGCCCAAAATCACTCAATTCGGACATCATTAAGGCACTCAAATGTCTATTAAATATTGTATGATCAGGGGAAGCTCTCCAGACCGTCTGATCAAAATATTTAATATTCCTGCATTAATGACATTCAGAACACTATAAATAGAGGCCCACCCCTCACATGAGGAGGGGACTGCAGGCTTCAGAGAGAACTGGAAGCTCTGAGAAGGAGCTGAAGTCCCACACCATCCCGACCGTCGTCGACCACCGCCAGCTGTCGTCCACAACCGTCGATCGTCGTCAACCACCGCTGACCAGATGTCGTCGGTCAACGTTGTAACTTGGAAAATCTAGTAACCTCTAACGTCTGTAGGACAAGAGCTCACCACTACGATCAATGTGCTAACAACCTACACAGTTATCAGCTCATGCAGATCCCGACTTTGGCCCCAGCGACCTATGAACATCGTAATACTCGTCCCAACGGCTTACGTGGTCATCAGATCATACAGTTCTTGAATCTAGCACCAGCGACCTACGAACATCATCAATATTCGCCCCAATGACTTACATGGTCATCAGTTCATGCAACTCCTGACTCCGACCCTCGCGGTCTACGGACGTCATTAATACTCGACAACTATAATCTACGTGATTCATTATTCCTATAATTGCTTACTATGACTTCTCTAACCAATCAACGCTTTTGGAGTTACCATCTACAACACTCACGATGAACAACTACCTCCACAACAATCAACAATGACTCTTGCAACCTGTTGTCACAAAGAACAACAGCCAGATTATAGTTATTTAACTTTGTAATTTCATCTTGCCTTATTCTCGAGAAGAATGTACCTGTGAACTCATCATTCATAGTGGACTATTTCAATTGGACTAAACCCCATGGTTTTTTCCCCTTTCAAGAGTTTTTCACGTAAAAATTTGAGGTGTCTTCCCCTACTTACTTCTCTTCTGTTATCTATGTGTGTTGAATTCTCGTACAACGCTAAGACGATTATCCATTACTCTACCGCCATGAATTTTCTGGCACGTATCAGTTTGGAGCCGTCGGTGGGAAATGAAGTTTTGTTCGACATTGTCTTGAACTCTAAGACAACGAGCCCCTACTTCATTTCCCAATGATGTACATCATCCAATTGTCAAATGAATCTTCTTTACATCTTGAAGATCATCTCCAAAGAATTCTTTAATGTGAGAGGCAATTCTTCACTGCAATCTCAAAAGATCATTCACGTCAACGCCCTAGACACGGTTGTAGTGGGGTTGTCTTCTCGCATTCTATTCAGACACAAAGTATGTCACGACTTCTTCCAAACTAGGGGCAGTTTTTCACTGCAGTCTCGAGAGGTCGTTCATGTCAACATCTCGGGCACGACTATGGTGGGGAAGTCCTCCCATATTTCATTCAGCTAGGAGGAAATCTTCACCACAAATAATGCTTCCTTAACACCCCTCATCGTATTCAAGTTTCTCTTCAATCAGATCAGGAAGCTGATCTCTTCAAGGCTTCATACATAAGCTATTTTACAATCTCACATGGAAAACGCCCTCATTGAGGGGCAAAAGATTCAAAAGCAACAACTGACAAGATATCAAACATTTTTCTTAAGTATCACTGTAACTATATTTTCAAGAAAACATACGGTCCATTGCAACCAGATACGCCTAAAAATGTATTATTTTTCTTGCTTCTTTTTATAATGATATTGCACTTTAAAGGTATGTTATCTTGTGTTTTTGATTGTAGGTACATCAAATTGAAGAATTTGGAGTAATTAGAGCAAAAGGAACAAAAATGGACCAAAACGGAGCAAATCGGGTCGAATCGAGGCACACTGGAGCCACGGGGACCGGGCACATAAGTGCCTGTACCCGGCGCTTAAGAGCCCAAAATAGCACTTAGGAGCCACCAGACAGAGAGGAGGCACCCCAGAACTGGCGCTTAGGCGCTAGAGACGGTTCCAAACATATTTTCTAGAATATGCATCAGATTTGAATGATTTTTGAAGAGTTGCTTCGTGTGTCTCTTGGGGAATTCATTAGAAACGAGAAAATGAACTTTCTAGAAGAATTTGGGGTTGTTATATAGAGTTATAAAGAGTCACTTGAGGAACCTTTTGGAAGATTCATTGAATCTGGATATTTTTTAAGAGACACTTAAGAATCTCTTCGGAAATTATAAAAAAAGACCTGGAAATGTTTTTAAAATAACTCTTAGACTCTTGGAGTAATTAGAAGAGGAGAAAAGGCTTTGAGAAGAAGAAGAAGAAGGCTTGGATGTGAGCCCCAAGTGGGGCAACAAGGTGAGAGACAGAGGGAGTGTGACTTTTCTTTTCACTTTGTTCTTGGAGAAGATTGTAAGAAGATTGCTTTAGATATACAAGGAGAGTTTGATTTATATCAAAGATAAGTATTTTCAGTGTATTTTGATTTGAATTTAGTACTTTGTTTGTATACTTTCAAAGTCTTGTTTAATGAAAAGTTCTTGTTGTTTCTCCATGTGTAGTGAGTAGTTTTCTTTACTCTTCCCGCTTGTAATGAATTAGTATGCATGTGTAGGATATAAATTTGAGTAGAGTGAGAATATATTGTGATGATATTACTTTTTTCTTCATTTACATGCAAATTTGATCAATTTGCATGTCAAAATCTTTTGTGAGAACATGTAAGATCCGGGATGGTATTGTCTCAATCAACTGTGGTAGAATCACATGACATTGTATGGATGAAAACGTAGTCCATGTAGTTGAGTGCAAAAAAAATAGGGAAATAATCTCTGATGGGTGAGCCCCCCTAATTTGGTCTATTATTTAGGTTTGATGCGAGATGTTAGCCTTCAGGTGGAGGGATAAGAGAAAACACTAGAGTAAGAGCTAGTATCTTCCCTGCCAAGCCCGTCTTCAGAACTATTCAAATTTTAGATTAACCAATGTTTTTATAGCATCTCTAGTAAAGTTAAAAAATATAATTGCTCATATTTATCACAATCTCTCTCGTTACTTGTTTTGCTTTTACACATGTCACTAATTTCATTGTATGAGGATGATTACTTTTAATATATTAAACCTCACTTTCTAATTTTCACTAAGTATTTTAGTTTAGGATTAGAAGTAGTATTGTAGTGATAATTGTAAGATATAATCAAAACCAAACATTTTTTACCTTCCAAGCTAGGGTGTGTTATTCTAGACCAGAACTTCTTTTGAAAGCAGCCATGATTAACCTCGTTCTCTGTGGGATCGATATTCAGGGCTTAATTAGAAAGCTACTTGATAATGATACATATACTTGTGTAGAATCCCTATATTTAAAAATATAATTAAAATCTTATTTTGCTTGGAATCAAGTTTAGGATCAAGTTTTTGGTGCAATTGTCGGGGATTAAAATCTTCAAGTAGTGGTATCAATTTCATAAATCCTTACATATAAAACATATTGGGATCACAACCTACACCCCAGTCTCGAGAAACACATATCATCTCTAACACCTCATTCTGGGATTAATCGATCATCGGAAGACTCGATTCGATCTCTTCCATTACAGGCTACAATTGTCAAACAAAGGCTTTGACGTACAACTTCAAATAGGTCAAAATTTTTTTTTGTAAATTTCTTTCGACCTCTTCCATAACAGGTTACAGTCATCAAACAAAAGCTTCGACCAACAAGCTATAATAGGTCAACCATCATAAGTGAATTTCATATGACTTTGTTCATTACGAGTTAATACCGTCGAGCATCTCCGGTTACACAACTCAGAACTGATCTTACATCCTCAATGGATTCTCCTTTCAACCATGCCACAGAAAATTAAGCCCAGAAGGCAAGACCCAATAAGAAGCTACCATGTCGCTGGAAAACAAGCCCAAGAGGGTCTCCACTATAAAACCTTAGAAGGCTACAAGCCTTAGAAGAATTTCGTACGATTAAAAAGCCACAACAACCATGTAAGAAGCAACATCATCTACAAACGTCACATCTAATTGTTAAAAATGCTACAAAGACCAACATATATTTATCAAGAGCTACAACAAATCCGCTCATCTTCGAGTAGAGTTGACATCGCCTCCCCAATAAATAATACTTTTGATGATCATCAAGGGGTATCTTGATATCGCCACCACATAAGCATGAAAATCTTCTCCTCAAAGTGTGACAACAAATCTATAACATTTCTTCATCACCTTTAGAACGTGCACGGGTGGAATGGGAGTCTCCTCAGAAATACATGGCATAAAAGAGAAATAATATCCCGTTGCTTGCCTGCTTCGTCGGATGGGGACGACTTTCCTCTTTGCCACAACGAGAAAGAAGATCTCGTTGTTTTTCTGCTACACAAGACGGGGACGACTTTCCTCTTCGCCGCAACGAGAAAGAAGATTTTGTTGTTTGCCTGCTACGCAAAACGTTGACGATTTTTCTCTTCCCTGCAACGAGAAAGAAGATCCCGTTGCTTGCCTGCTACGCGGAACGGGGATGACTTTCCTCTTCGCCGCAACTAGAAATAAGACCCATTTGCTTGTCTGCTACGCAGAACGGGGACGACTTTCCTATTCTCCGCAACGCCTCACCACAATTCTGCACCATAACTCTTCGTCGCAACTCTGCACCCTAACTCATCGCTGCAACTCCGCACCGCAATTTTACATCGTGACTCTGCACCGCAACTCTCTGAACGACTTTCTTCTTCTAGGAAATCCTGGATCAGCTGAGGACTCCACCTCTATCCCCACATTCAGACCTATTTATAGGCTCAAAAAGGGAATCAACACTAAATGCACATTATGATATAAATATAAAAAGATATGCAGGCATTAAATACTCATAAATTTAAAAAAACATGGTTAAATTCTATTAATCTTCTTTTCGAACTTCGAATTCCTCTTCAAATTCCATAATCTCATCAAATTCCTTTGTAAAAATATGTAATTTTTTTTTTGTTCTAGGCAGGATTTGAACCCTGTCATCCTCTCATGAAGCAAAAGATGCTTACCAACTAAGTTGTATTCAGCTTCTTAATATATGAGGAAAAAATTATCTTATACCAATACTAATAAAATAATATATATTGATACATATGCAGAACATAAATGTTTCAAATCTTGATATTTTCAGATGATAAAAATGGACTCGCTCAAAAATAGGGGGGGCAACTGATACGTCATAAACAAATTTTCATCACCCGACACAAATCTTGAGACAATATTTTAAGCAAAAAACTTTTAAATTTTGATAAAAAGTCATCCAGAACTCCGATTTCAACAAACATATAGTCAAACTGATTGGCTTGATGAGACGACCCTAATGATATAAAAACTAGCCCAATCCGAGTCAAATCATGCCCAAATCAACTCATTGAACCACACTTAGATGATTTCCGGACACATTTGGAAAGTCAAACAGTTGTTGAATATGACAAGTTTACACTCGAATCGAGCGTCTCAATAAGACAAATCTAACAATCCCAAAATCACTCAACTCGGACGTCATTAAGGCATTCAAATGTCTATTAAAAGCTGTTTGATCAGGGGAAGCTCTCCAGACCGTCTGATCAAAATGTTCCATATTAGTGCATTAATGACATTCAGAACACTATAAATAGTCTCACCCACCCCTCACATGAGGAGGGGAACTGGAGGCTTCAGAGAGAACTAGAAGCTCTGAGAAGGAGCTGAAGTCCCACACCATCCTGACCGTCGTCGCCGTCGTCAACCACCGCCGACCAGATATCGTTGGTCAATGTTGTAACTTGAAAAATCTAGTAACCTCTCCCATTTGAAGGACAAGAGCTCACCGCTACGATCAATGTGCTAACAACCTACACGGTCATCAGCTCATGTAGTTTCCAACTTTGGCCCAACGACCTACGAACGTCATCAATACTCGCCCCAACGATCTATGTGGTCATCAGATCATACGGTTCTTAAATCTAACACTAGCGGCTTAAGAACGCCATCAATATTCTCCCCAATGACCTACATGTCATCAGTTCATGAAGCTCCTGACTCCGGCCCCCGCGGTCTACGGACATCATTAATACTCGACAACTATAATCTACGTGATTCATAATTCCTGTAACTACTTACTCTGACTTCTCTGACCAATCAATTCTTTTGGAGCAACCATCTACAACACTCATGATAGACTATTACCTCCACAACAATCAACAATGACTCTTGCAACATGTCGTCACAAAGAACAACAGCTAGATTGTAGTTATTCAACTTTGTAATTTCATCTTCCCTAATTCAGAAGACGAATGTACATATGTACTCATCATTCATAGTGGACTATTACAACTAGGCTAAGCCCCGTGGTTTTTCCACCTTTCAAAGGTTTTCCACGTAAAAAGTTGAGGTGTCTCCCCCTGCTTACTTCTCTTATGTTATCTGTGTGTGTTGAATTCTCGTGCAACGATAAGACGATAATCCATTACTCTACCGCCACGAATTTTCTGGCACGCATCAATTATTATTAAGAGGAATTTATATATATAATATATAACACAAAATATTAGGTTTAATATATCCCACACAAAACTAAAAATTTCACACCATAGCACCAAAAACACCTAAGAAAATTTCCCTTAAAAGCCCTAACCTCACCATCCCTCTAATACAATTAGGGTTGTAAGAAAAAATATAAGATGATGGTGGTTCTAGGGCAGTGGCAGTCCAACGACTGTGGTCTGGAACATCAATGGTGGCCTGACATTGATGATCCAGTGGCAATGTCAGCCCAACGAAGGTGGTACAATGCCAGTGGTTTGGCATGGAGGCAATGTCTCGACATTAATCGGGTGATAGTGGTCAAGTGGTGGTGAAAACTTGGTGATGATGTCCAGTGTGGTGGAGGTGGCCTGGCATCAGTGATGGTGTTATGACAGTTGTTGTGGCTCATGCTGGGTGAAGCTTGAGAATTCTCGAGAGCTGGGAGTTCTCTTCTAGCCCACTTTCATGAAGATTGTATTTGTCTATTTATAGATTTTGGGAATAATATCCTCTCTAATCACTACATTCACTCGAACTAAACCATCGAAAGACACACAGTGACTCCTTTAATTGGAAGTTTTGTGAGTATTTGAATACCTTCATATTGTCAGAACTAAACTGATCTTAGACTCGTTGGATTCGTCTTGTTATGATGCTCAATTCGATAAATTTGTCAGATTTGGTGATTATTTGATCACCCAAAATATGCTCCAAAGTTTTTTTTTATTCTTCAAGTATATGATCTCGACTCACTTTGACCAAGATTAAATCTTTTTTTATGTCATTTAATTGGCTCATTCAAACACTTCATTTGATCACAAACTGGAGTGCAGACAATTTTTAATACAATTATTAAATCACTTAAAATTGCTCTTCCTACATTTGGAGTACACAATGGGTGTTTGATTTTGGTATAATCGTAACACATTAAAATATTCGACATGAAAATTACATGCATAACACCCAAAACATTATTATTTACAAATCTACCACCCACTTTCATCCATTTTTCAAATAACTCAAATATCAAAATTCATGATAAAACCCAACAAATATTTATTTTTTTTTTTATAAAATTCTAAGTGTTCCGACACTTCAAAAATATCACGTGGGTAATAGATTTGTAAATAACAATATTTTGAGTGCTATATTTGTAATTATCCCTAATTTAATAAAATAAAAGTTCAAATCAAACTAAGATAAAAAAATCATGTTGTCCAATTTGTGTTAGTTCTACTTTCGACCTTTACTTTTCATAAGCCAGCATAAAAAATGAAAATAAAGCATTGATTTTAATTATAAAAATAAATCAATTTAACTTATTTAAAATAATATAAATAAAAAAACAATTAGAAAAACTTATTAAATTAAATTAAGCCTATTTAAACATTTTCTAGATTTATACTTTCTCTATAAAAATACAAAAAATTATTTATTTTTATATAATTTAAATATATAAATTCAGTTAAAAGTATTCGCAGGAAGACTTATATATATACCACTCAACTCTTATATATTTACATTTCTAGCACCTAAACTTTAATTTTTACATATATATCATCTTATCGATTCATGAAAATGTGCAATTCCACAATTTATAAGTTAAAATATTGATATTATTTTCAAAATGATATAAAAAAATTGGGTGGTACAAATGTAAAAAATAAAAATTAAGTGTTGGATAAGTAAATACATTAGAAATGGGTGACATATATGTAAATTTCTTTCAACAAAAGCTATGAAATCTCCCCTTCTATTCTCCCAAATCTTTAGATCAATGCCATGAAAAAAATTCAACAATACCCAAAATATTTTATGATATTATATAAAATAAGAAAATAATATCATATTAATAAGAGTATAAACGAAACACGAGCGAGCCCAGTCTCAGCATGTTCGGCTTGTTAAAAAATATCACTTTACATGTTCGGCTCATTTATACGTCAAACAAAAAAAATGTTCGTATTTAGCTCGTTTGCTCAGCGTGTTGAACATGAACTGTTCGCAAACAAAGAGTCTTTTTGACAATCCTAATCACGCAGTTGTAGGATATTAAGGGCTTGAACAAGATTTAAATCCTATTATTCATATTAAAACATCATTTTGCAGCCTTGTAGTCACTTAAATTTAAAAAAAAAAAACAACTCATCAATAATATATATATAATTGATGAGTAGTATATCGAGCCAAAACAAGTCGAACACGAACGAACAAATCTTTGTTCGTATTCGGCTCGTTTATGTATCGAGCACAAAAAAGCGTTCGTGTTCGGCTTGTTAACTTAACGAACGAATCGAACACGAGATTCTTGACGAGCCGAACAAGTTGTTCGCGAACAACGAGACGTTTCGACAGCCCTACATATTAAGGTCTGTTTGGGGCAGCTTATAAGTGCGGGCGGCGTTTTCAAAACTCCGCCGTACTGTTTGGTTCGCGCGTTTCATCAGCTTATCCGAAACTGCGTTTGAGTTTTTACACTAAACGCAGGCTGCGGGTCGACCCCTGCGGCCGGACCGCTGGCCGCGTTTCAGGATAAGCAGCTTATCCTGAAACGCACAAGCTGACCCAAACGGATCTTAAGATACTTCACACACAAACAAAAATTTGAAATTTCACATATTTCTATATGAAACAAAAGTCTTTATTCCATCTTCAGAACAGCGACTGTTCTCATCAGATATTATCACTCTCAATCACCTAGAAGACTAGCTACTATTAACTATATGCTCGGCTTAGGTCCACAGTTATTTTCTTTGAATATTCCACGTATCCAGAAGCATATCGACTAAGGAAAGAAAAAGAGAATTGCTGCCTCCTCTTTCACTAATCAATCTTTCAATTCACTAATCAATAAATGGAAGAATTACATAAATACCCCTTGAATTCTTCATATTTACATTTCTAACAACTATACCTCAATTTTTACATATATGCTATCTTATCTATGCATGAAAAACTACATATCATTGTTTAAAATATAAAACGGTAGCATTTTTTGATGTGTTGAGAAGGATTTGGGCGGTATGAATATAAAAAAAAAAAAAGATTGCGGGGTTTGATGTATAAATACATAAGAATTGTGTGAAAGTATGTAAAAAAAGGCATGATAAGTCTGGCATTGTTGAGGAGGAAATTAGTGCCACATATGTGAATTCTAAGTTAGGTTTCAGCCGCATATTTAGTCAACCTCCAGACCTACAGGATATAATGCAGCAAACAATAGATGCCAAAGAAGTCTTATCTATTAACATGCTAATATCTAAGTATTAATAGTAATTTATATTAATATTAATTTTTTGATTAGTATGAGGGCCTAAGATCTTGAATTTGCTTTGAGATTAGGGATGTTAATGAGGCTTACCAAGTTAAGAAAAAAGGGGGGAAATTTACATGTGTATCATGCAATTCTTATGGGTTTGGATATCTCACACCTCAACTTTAGTATTTACACGCACAACACTTTACATATGCATGAAAGATAAATTTGACTATTAAAAAGTGATAATCAGTATTATTTTTGATGTGATACGAAAGAATTTAGTGCTCTACGTGTAAATATGAAAGTTTTGGTGTGAGATACGTAAATCCATAAGAATTTCATGCGAAAAGAAAAAAAATCAGCTTAATGAGTTAGATACGGGTTAAACCCGACATATTTACCATAGGGGTTTAAATGTCAAACCCAGGCAAGGATCCACCGCAAACAAGATTGATCTAAACCTGACCAGTATGACCCATTTACTAAAAGGATCAGACTTTTTTTTCTTGATGTAGCACACCCGATTAACTCGAAGATTATTTTGGTATAATGGCGAGTTTTCGAGTCAACCCAAAGCCAACCGTAATATTAAGTGGTATTTACAAACATACCCCCAATTCCCATGTATTGACACAACTAGCACCTAACTCGGCATTATTACATTTATGTCACCCAAATCATTCATATCACCTAAAAAATTTCACCTTTTTTAACTTGAAAAAAAAGGTGAAATACATCTTTTTCGTGCATAGCTAAGGCAACATATACATAAAAATTGAAGTTCAGGTGTTATATATGTAATTACATGGGAATTCAGTCACACAAAACCTGACAGCGTCATGCAGTTGTACCCTCTACACCTTCAGGTCCCAATTGAATTAAAGACACTCCAACCAAAGCTTATCTAAGCGGCAGCTGAAGGACAAACCTAATTTCATCTAATTCCACACAACAATCCCTAATTAACAACATTGAAGATAACTTAAAATTTTGCTTAAAATATAAATATACCAATTACCAGAAAGTAAAAAGATGACGACAAGAAGAAATGAAGATTTACATGCATACCAGTCCATTCCTATGTATTTACATATCAAGCACCTAAGCTTCAATTTCTCATTTTTTTCAAGGTTAAAACGGTGGTATTTTTGGTTTGATATGAAAGATTTGGGTGATATATATATAAACTGCGAAGTATGCAAATGCGCCCAAAAGAAAAGTTCCACATAGCTGACGTAAGTTTTGGAAAACATGAAGACTTTGACAAGAAAAACTCGAGTCCAAACATAATGAAACAAGCTAAAACCACAAAGACCGGAGAAGAAGAAAAGAAGGTTTTGTTGATGCAAGGCTTTTGAAAGTTGAAAGATTTGGCACAACAAATTGGCAAGCTTACAAAAAGTACTCATCCAGCTTGATATACAGCAAAAATGCTAAAATGAACATTAAAGTACAGCAAAGGGGGAGCAGAGCTGACATCCAGTTTATCAAAACTCGCTAAAAATATTCATGTTCGAGATTGAAAAATATATTTTTGAACAGTCAANTGGTACAACAAATTGGCAAGCTTACAAAAAGTACTCATCCAGCTTGATATACAGCAAAAATGCTAAAATGAAAATTAAAGTACACAAAAGGGGGAGGAGAGCTGACATCCAGTTTATCAAAAATTGCTAAAAATATTCATGTTCGAGATTGAAAAATATATTTTTTAACAGTCAACAGGAGTCAAAACAGGTTTTTTTTTTGTGGGGGTGGAGGGGGTGGGGGGGTTAGGCATACCTCAAAAAGGGCACTGCTCTCACTGCAATGAAGAGGGATAGATCTCTTATTCTTCTTTTCCATTTTGATTGTCAGCAGAAATTTTTAGATTATATATCTCTATAACACCGTCCCACTTATCAACCATTTCTTGCAGCTTGTCAAAGCCCTATAGACCAAGGGAAATTAAATATATTATACAATAAATAAGGCAGGGATCCATTTTATATTTCAATATTTTTGCATGATATGGGGAGCTCAGCTTCCACTGCGACAAAGTGGAAAAAAATGAAGGAAAAAATATTGACACAGCATGGCTTTTGAGTCTAAAATTTATTACTGCAACTTTAGAATGAGATGCGAAAAAAATAAAAATAAAAAAAAAAGACCACATGCAAAGTCAAAATTCAAGTCCATCAACTTTTAGGCAAAAGTTTCAGCTCTTTCGACGCAAGTTAATAAACACATGCAAATTGTTCCAAATGATAATTTAAAAATTGTCCGAGATAAAATTTTGAAAGAAACACAAATGAATAAACTCACACATTGATTAGAATTCACACCTCAAAAAGAAAAAAAATTTGAAGATGAAGACATAAATACCTAATCACAGATGCCAAATTAATCGTAAACTTTGAAGATGATGAAAAAATATGGATAATAGCCACCAAAGAGAACATTTAGGCCTCATGTAGGATTAAAAAGCTCTTGGAATGTGTTATACAAACTTGCACCCGACTTGACAAATTCGCATTAAACAATACACATTTTGAGGGAAAAACATGATCTGTATAAGCATGGATTGTACTTTTATATGCCTTGGGGTCCTATTTATAATCAAAAGTTAGTATTGACGTGAGCGTAAAGGAGCCGTGTGAGCCTATCCAGAGATTCTATCGTCTGGAGTGAACCAGACCAGACTTGGGAGGGCCGACAACCTCATCCACATGGGTTTGGTGCCTCCTTTCCATAGGAGGATCCAATCCTAGTTATCTTGGGCTTATATATGTGATTTCTGTGATTTAGGTTTTTAGTTTTTGTGTGTTTTGCATCGGGACAGCTGCAAGCATCTCTTCTTCCCTTCGAGGGCTATATTCTAGGTTTTCAGATGGTTCTTAGGCTATATCTTGGTCTCCAAGTTGTGCGCATCTTCCCTGTACCCTTTCACTTTCCTCACACTTCATTGCCACGCCTCCCTCCTCAATGCAGCCGCCCGGAATCGCTGTCCTAGTTGTTCCTTCCAACAATTTTCTATCGCCAAGCCGCGCTATCCTATTTCTGCTTGCTGCCGCCATCCGGTATAGCAAGGATTTGCTGTCGNTGTGTTATGCAAACTTGCACCCGACTTGACAAATTCGCATTAAACAATACACATTTTGAGGGAAAAACATGAACTGTATAAGCATGGATTGTACTTTTATATGCCTTGGGGCCCTATTATAACACAACGTTAGTACCGACGTGAGCGTAAAAGAGCCGTGCGAGCCTATTCTGAGATTCTATCGTCTGGAGTGAACCGGTCCAGACTTGGGAGGGCCGACAGCCTCTTCCACATGGGTTTGGTGCCTCCTTTCCATAGGGGGATCCAATCCTAGTTATCTTGGCCTTATATATGTGATTTCTGTGATTTAGGTTTTTAGTTTTTGTGTGGTTTGCATCGGGACAGCAGCAAGCATCTCTTCTTCCTTTCGAGGACTGTATTCTAGGTTTCCAGGTGGTGCTTAGGCTATATCTTGGTCTCCAAGTTGTGCGCATCTTCCCTATACCCTTTCACGTTCCTCAAACTTCATTGCCATGCCACCCTCCTCAACGCAGCCGCCCGGAATCGCTGTCCTAGTTGTACCTTCCAACAATTTTCTATCGCCAAGCCACGCCATCCTCTTTCTGCTTGCTGCCGCCATCCGGGATAGCAAGGATTTGCTGTCACTGCCTTTTCCAAACCTTCCGCATTGTTTGTTGTCCCTGCCTCTTCATACCTTTCCGCATTGTTTCCCACCTCCTTTCGCTGCCGCCGCCCAGAATTGAAGTCCATTCTGCTGTTTCTGCCGTTCCAGCCATTCTGACTTGCTACCGCCTGCACTGCTTCCTATCCCGCTGTCCCTNCTGCTGTTTCTGCCGTTCCAGCCATTCTGACTTGCTACCGCCTGCACTGCTTCCTATCCCGCTGTCCCTGCAGTCCCCGTCTGCTGCCGCTTGTCGCAATCCCTTTCCTCTCACTGCCGTCACCCAGAACAGCCAACCTGCTGTTCTCCAAACTCTCCCTGCCGCCCCAAACACGTTGCCGCCCCCCAAAACAGCCCTCCAGAAGCCCCTACTTGCAACAACTGCCACCTACCACCCTTCCCAGTCCACCTAGTCGACCACCACCATCTCGGGATTGGACCCCAGCTCAAGTTTGTGTGTCGTGCCTGATTTTATTTCCCATTTCAGGGTGATTGGTTGTAATCTCCTATTTGCTATCGGTAATAATATTTTTTTTTTCTATTGCAAGTTGAATTAACTCCAGCATCAATTAGTTTATAATAAGCCCAATTAATAACCAATTTCTAAAAAAGTAAGATGAAAAAGAATACTGATAGATAGCATTCTACATAGATCTGACATTCCCATATGGATGGACAACCTCTTTAAATAAAATCAACTTAAATAATTTAAAAATTAGTTATGATGGATTAGGCTCTTCTAAGTTTGACAAGAGAGATTGAGGTTGAAATTTATATTTTTAAGGCATTTGTAATTAACAATTTATTCAGAGGTTGACACAATTACACTCTCTACATAACCACAAGGTTCTTTTTATGCATTTACAAATCAAGAGGCAAAGAAATAAAAAAAAAAAAATTAATTTCAGTTTGATTTGTTAAAAAAATTGTCTAAGACTTCATTAAGAGTTAAATCATTAACTTCATTAATTGGTCTATTGATATCAACAAGCATGATTGAAATAAATTCGCACTCACTGGCAGATTAAATTTCTATTAGAAACTGAAGTTCACACTTAAGAGTTTCAACTACATGTACAGGTTCATTGCCATGATAAAATATAATTTCTATTAGAGGTCCATATTCAAAAAAAATTTATTAGTATATTTTCACGTTAAAATTAGATTCAATTAGAAGTTTAGCCTCACCATCAAGAATAGATTCAGATTTTACTTATAATCTAAATTCATATAAGGTCGTGTGTTTAAATCTAGATTTTTAATTGGGATTTAGATTTAAAATAAATTTCGTACTCCGATTTAATTTCTCATTCAAAATTGAACACTTGTTTAATCTTAAATTCAAATTGAATTATGGTACTTATCAAATATATGTTCAAATTCATATAGAGGTGATATTGAGTGGAGTTTGAGCTATACCTGTATATCAAAATCAAATATTTCAATTTTGAAGTGAGCAGCGTTAAATTTCAAGTAGATTTAAGTACACTTTCTCAAATTTATAAAGTATTCATTAATTACTAATTCTGATTATTATCTATAATAAAATATTCAAAACATACTTATAATGATGTATTCTATATATATATATATATA
>JXCR01033846.1:0-12618 GCA_002079205.1 Phalaenopsis hybrid cultivar | reverse complement strand
GAAAAGTTAATCATTTTGTAATACATGTAGAGAACTTGTGGGTTGGGATTTGGAGGAGAAAGCGAGGGAATTTGGATTTTAACATTGCCAATATTAATTGATATGAATTAAATTAGAGTTACTGAATTTATTTTTAAGTCAATTGGGATAAATAATGTTAACCAAGTATGAATTTTTTTTAATGAAAAAATATATTATCTGTTGTTTATCCTGAATAAACAGATTTTATAATTTTTAATTAGTTACATAAACTGCTAATAATAAATTAGAATGATATTGGTCATAGTTAATCAAAATTTAATTAGAATTGATAATTGATGTATCATCAATAAATATTTGTCATCCAGCACAAATCTCGAGGCATGACATGAGTCTCGGGATAATTTTTAGACATTCAAACTTCAATTAAAAATGATCCAGAACTTCGATCTACGTAAACTTACAATCAAACTTACCAACTTGACAAGACAAACACAATTACACCAACATTTACATCAATCAGATTCCAATCCAGCCTAGATCGAGTGTTAAACCATTATTTAAAGCTTATGGTGCGTAACTGGAAGATCAAACTAATTCCAAATATGACAAGTTTATGTTCAAATTGAGTGTCTCGACAAGATAAGTCAAATAAATCCAAGATCACTCAATTGTGACATCATTAGGACACTCAAATATCTACAAAACATTATCTAATCGAGAAAACCTCTCCAACCCACATGATAGAGTGGTCTGAATTTCTTAAATATTTTCAGAGAGACCACTCAGACTATAAATAGAGCCCTTCCCCCTCCATGAGTCACACTGAAGATCCAGTGAAAGCCACCCGCACCTGCAACCGTCGATCACTGTAAACCATTGCTTGTCGGCTGCCATCGATAATTGTTAGCCATCCCACCACAAAGTGTAGCAATGCACCTCGAAGATGTTCCAACGACACACTGCAATGACAGTCTGAAAACACACACTGAATATTGTGCAACGACGTGTCCTATACACATAACAATGATGCCTCCTTATGATGTTCTAAAAATGCACCCATAATAACTGCTTAGAATGAAGTAAACCATTGCTTGTCGTGCACATGATATAGTGATTTTCTTTGAACTTTTGAAGCTTTCTCTTTGCAGCCCACCGCAACTATCAAAGTTTCCAACTTTGGCCTATCTGGTCATAGCTTATGTTGCTCCCAAATCTAACCTTAGCTTCTAATGAATGGTATCACAGCACATGCAGCTCCCAACTTCAGTCTTACGGCCTACCGACAATATCACAACTCATCTAGATCTAAATTCTTGACTATTTATCTTGCATATATTCTCGTTGCATCTGTAGCTTTGAACTTTGACCTTTACGGCTTATGGATGTTATCGACCAGCATTCGAATATGGCCTTTATGGATTACAAATATTATTAGAGCTCGTGCAGCTCCCAACTCCGATATCTACGACTTACAGACTTTCTCACAACTACTACAGTCTTTATGCTACTGATTTGGTGTCAGAGGTTGGTCCTAAAAGGGAGGGAGTGGATAATATAGGTGATGTTGTGATTGTAGATGAACTTGAACCACAAGTCAGTCTTAATGTTTTTGATGTTGACCAACTAGTTCCCACAGTCCCAGAGGCTAAGCCATTATATTGGTGGAGGATATTGTGGAAGATTTACTGCAAATTCTTGCTCAGGGCTCTGATGAGGTGAACTGTAATGTGCCCCCCACCCCGTTCAATTAATTGAGGAAATGTAGCAAAGCCTCAAAGCTGAGTGACCGATTCAGAAAGGCAAGAGAAAGAAGAATATTTTTTTTGGATTTAAAGAATCTTTAAGAGGATACTTACATACTGGAAGCATGTAGCTCATATTCATCCAGAAGAGAGTCTCTTAGTGGAATTACCAAGGGGAGAGCCAAGCCTTCCCATCATGATTAACCTATTATGCAGGAACATTAGGGGGATTACTCACCCCCAATCCTTGACAAGGCTTGAGCATCTAAATATAAAACACAAGTTGTGGTGCATGTCCATTTGGAACCTTTGGTTTATAATAATCCTCAAAATTTTTTGAAACATTTTTATGGGTTTTCCCAGTTTACCAATGTAAATAATAAAATCTCGCTTTTATGTAGACAAAAGATATCTTGTTCTATCCTCATTAACCACCCCCAATTCCTTCATTTTTCTTTCAATATGGTTGGTCATACTGGCTTTGCTACTATCATTTATGCAGGTTGTACTAGAAGTGCAAGAAAGGAGCTATGAAATGAATAAAATCGTATCAGTAAGTATATGGATGGCTGCTGGTTGATTGGAGGGGATTTCATTTGTATAGCTTCCCCAAATGAAAATTTTTGGGGTAGACCTCCTATTTTGTCTACTTTGATTGATTACAATGACAATATTCACTCAACTGGTTTGTTTGATATAGGTTTTCAAGGACCACAATTTATATGGAGTAGAGGACATATATGGGAAATACTTGATAGATTTTTAGTCAATGTTCTATGGTTTAGGACTTACTTGAACACTACTGTTACTCATCTTAGACTTGCTGGGTCAGACCACAAACCTCTTCTCATCTCAATTACTACTACACCCACCCAAAGTTCAACACCTTTCAGATATATGAATATGTGGTTTGGTCATTCTAAATTTCTCAACATTATTTTAGCCAACTAATAGGGCATTGAACATCTAAATCCACAGGTTAAACTTTGGCAGCTGCATAAGCAAGTTGGCAAAGCCCTCAAACAATGGAATTGGTCTAAATTTGGGAATGTATTCAAAATGATTGAACAAGCAGAAAGGGATCTAGTGGCCTTAGAAAATGATGTTGTTACTGGCTTGGCAGATGTGACATGCTTTTTGGAAGCTAATGAGATGCTCCTTACAGTTGTGGTCTGACGAGAAAGTTTTCTAAGACAAAAGACTTCTATTAGCAGGTTTCTTAATAGGGATAGAAACACAAAATATTACCATGTGTGTATCAAGTACAGAGGAAAATGCAATGTCATTCACACTATCAAAAATGAACAAGGGAGATGGTTACAAAATACTTCTGATATTTCCCAGGATGCAGTTGGATTTTTTTAACAGTTACTTACGTGTTCCTCCTCTCATAGAATTTCTAATGATTCAACCATTTTCCTTGAGGACCACTTCTACACCAGTGTTGAAACTTGCTTAAGTTTCCACAGAGGAGGAAATACGGAATGCATTAACCACTATTAACAGTGGTAGGATTGCTGGACTTGGTGGGGTCACATATGATTTTTATAAAAACAAATCTTTGAGGATTATTAAAGAGGATATGTTTAAGTCCATACAAAGCTTTTTCCAAGGGACTGATCTTCCCAACTATATTTTTGCTTCTAATATAGTTCTCATTCCTAAAACCTCTATAAGGGACCAGTGTAATAATTTCGGACCAATTAGCTTCATCAATGTTATTAGCAAAATTATAAGCAAAAGCATAGGGGGTAGGTTACAACCACACTTAACTCATCTTATCAGTCCTAACCAGGTAGCCTTCGTCAAAGGAAGATGTATTGGGGACAATGTGCTCTTAGCCCATGAGTTGTTGTATGATCTTAACAGACCTTGCAGATGGGGGAATCTAATTTATAAACTTGATTTGAAGAAGGCTTATGACATGATCCATTGGGACTTCATAATGGAAACATTGGTAGCCAGGGGATTTACCAGTGACTTATGTAATTTAATAAATAGATGGTTGAATGGAGATGCTCACTCCATATTTCTTAATGGGAGAACTCATGGTTACTTTAAGGCTACAAGGCGTTTGAAGCAATGAGATCCACTCTCTCCTCAATATTTATCCTTGCTTTGGAATACTTATCATGGTTGCTGGATAAATCAATCACAGAGAAGACCTACACTATATACCATCACAAATCTAATTTAGCAATCGACCATCTAATTTAAGCAGATTCTATTTTCTAGGGCTAACAATGTTGTAGNCTTAAAATAATGGATTATTGAATTCATTGGTTTTACTACTGTGGCTACTCCTTTTAAATAAGTTGGGGTTCCTTTAATTAAAGGCAGAACCAAACAGGTGCAGTTTGATGATGTCATTGATAAAATTGCTTCACAATTGCAGTGTTGACCAACTCATTTTTGTCTAATGGGGGAGAATTATCCTCCTAAAGAGCATTTTAACCACCTTTCCAACATATATCCTACAGATGACCATCATGAAAAAGAGCACTCAACTCCATTTGGAAAGGTGATTTAATTGGTTTCTTTGATCTGGACAGAGAAAACAGCTCCATTGGGCTAGCTGTCAGAATGCTGACAAACCTACTTTAGCTGAGGGCATTGGCTTTAAGGGACTAAAACAACTACAACAGATTAATCTTTGCAAACTTTGAATCAATTTTATACAACAAGACTCTCTTTGGCCAAGTTTATGTTGGGCAAATATCGTAAGGGCTCTCATCCTAATTTGGTATCCAGAAAACTTGGAGACTCCTTGGAGACTCCAAAATCTGGGTCAATGTACTGAAGGTTAGGAAGCTTACTGAACATCTTTTTTTTTAGGAGCTGAATAGTGACAATATCAACTTTTGGTTAGATAGGTGGTGTCCTGAAGAACTATTACAACTTAAACCTAATGACATCAATCGACACCTTAAAGTTCTTAATTGTTGGGAGGGTGATAGTTGGTCTACTACCATTTTAAATGCTTTCCTAAAACAGAACTTAGTTGTTCTTATGTCCAGATTACCTTTGGTAAGTCTCAAAAGGACAGACTTGTATTGAAAGCCAACAACACTCACAGTCTCACCAAATCAATTTACTACAAACTTTACTAATGGGACCATGTTCTTTGGGGGGAGTGCTTGTGGAACAAATTCCTAACACCCTCTATGTCCTTTTTATGGCGGAGAATCTTTCATAAAGTATTGCCTACTTATGACATTCTTAAAGTGAAAGGGCTAAGGGGACCTTCCAGATGCTTCCTCTGCAAGGTATCAGTGGATTCTTCTACACACTTATTCTTTGAATGTCAGTTCTCCCAGAAAGTCTGGGGGGGAGCTCATAAAGGATCTGAAGACTAACACATTGTTGTTAGAGTGACAACATTTTAAGGACTGTTGGATAGGCTAGCATCATGCTAAGCTTGGTCCAATTCCTTTCACAATAGCTTGGCTTATATGGATGGCCAGAAATCAACCCAAGTATGAGGATACTTCCCACACTGAGCTGTAGGTGGATTTAAACTGCAAGTCCTTCATCAACAAACTCACCCAACATAAGAAGTTCCCCAACATCCTGTATCCAAAAGAGAAAAGGGCACACCTTCTTTCTCTATGTTTAAGGTGTTTTGGATTAGACCTGTCTACCCTAATATTAAATTAAACACTGATGGAAGCTTTTCACCTACTGGGTCTGATATTGGTGGTGTCTTTAGGGATCACAATGGTAAATGTTTACTCTTTTTTCAATCCTCAACTATTGTTGTAGATGCACTGGAGGCTGAAGTTGTTGTTGTTTTTTGGGCTATCAAATTGGCCACCTTGAACCATTGGTCTTCAATACAAGTAGAAACAGTTTCTTCTTTGCTCATGGATGCTATCATTGAACCAGGAAGCTCCCCATGGCACATTTTACAGTGGCTCAAGCTTATTCAGTCTATTCTGATTCAACTTGAGGTTACTTTCTCTTTTATTTTTAAGGAAGGAAATAAGCTAGCCAATTGGTTGGCCAAGTGTGAAGGTGAGTCCCAGATTGTATCAGTCTCCTCTATTCCCAATTCTCCTCTCAATTTTTTGTTGCAAGGGGACCTTTTTAATGCCTTCCATGTCCGAACTGTAACTTCATTCTCTGACTAATACAAGGTTCCTGTTTTTGGCCATATATATATATATATATATATATATTAGTGCAGCCATTTAACTAGAGCCGTAGATACACATACATATACATATATTAGTGCAGGTTTGCATCTGCTTTTCCAACCATAAATTATCGGATGAATGGTTTAGTTGCAAGTTCAGCCATTTAACTAGAGCCTTATATGTTTTGGGACTAGTTAATTAGCGTCTAAAAAAATCAACCACAAGTTCAGCTATTACTCATCCAATTGATTTATTCTATCACCAGTCAACTTACGACTGATAAATCAGACACAAATTAACCACTAAAGTTAGCGACAGATAATTTTAGCTGAGAATCCATCTGCGATAGAGGTTTTAGCGGCCGTACTTTTTAAGCCAAATTTGAGCTGGTAATTTTTGTTACCAACTGAAATTCATGCTATTACAGGTTGATAATATTTTAAACAGTAATAGCTATATATCCTGTTGTGGACCACCCTTTCAAGGGAGTTCTTGATGAACTCTCACCAACATTACGGTTTCCACTAATAGCTTTTATGTAAGACATAAATAAGACAAAGCTTAGTTTGGCTATGGATGGCGATCCACCACAAGAGTTAGTAGCAATTGAAGACAACTCTACTTCAAGGTTTATAGAAGATAAAACATTAGATCTTAAAAAATTATTACAGCAGTTTACTATTTTTATTTACCGATTTAAAGGTAGATATTAATGAAGATAATTAATTTAATTATTTGTTCATAAAATTTTTAGATGGGCAGTAAATTCTAAGATGTTTATCTTAATAGCTCTGGTCATGGATTTCTTGTATAGCATTAAACTTCAACCAATGTTGCAAAATTAAATTTTTGAATTAAATTTATCTTAACTAAATTATAAATGAATTTTAAAACAATTTATAGTCAAATTATAATTTATTTTCTTACCAAAAATTTGTCAAATTTCCACTATTTTCAAAGACGAAATATTGTTTGCAATAATGCAGGTCTTAGTAGAAGTAACAAAGATGAATAGCTCGTGATCTTGGCAGTAATAATATCACATAATCAAATATAAATTTTTTTTTATCATATTATATATTATTTAATTAATTTTTATTGGACAAACTTCTTAAACTATATAATTTAAACAAAAAATTTTTCAGCACATGCAAATATGATAAAATATTGTTTAACGGCAGCAGAAAAAAATTAATGTTTAAACAAAGAAATAAGTCATGTCATATATGAAGGACTTTGTTCTGTTTTAATTATTTTTAATTAAAGTTATCTATAATTAAAATTAGGAAATGTCTGTTTTTAAAATATAGTTTTTTTATTCGTGTGAAGCATTCATATCTATACGTTCTTTTGTTTGTTTTTTTGAAAAGAAATGACCATAGACTATTATACGAGTCTCTAGCCATCTCTAATGTGTCTAATCATTCAAGTGCCACCTTCTTATGGTCAACTGTGTCAGAGGAGATTCAAACCCCCGACTTGAGGGGCATTATAACGTTGATGTCAGNAAAGAAATGACCATAGACTATTATACGAGTCTCTAGCCATCTCTAATGTGTCTAATCATTCAAGTGCCACCTCCTTATGGTCAACTGTGTCAGAGGAGATTCAAACCCCCGACCTGAGGGGCATTATAACATTGATGTCAGCCAACACGNTAGAAGAGAGAGAGAGAGAGAGAGAGAGAGAGAGAGAGAGAGAGAGAGAGAGAGATAGAAATTGCCGTACAATTGCATTTATTTTTTAATATGCAATTCAAAATATTATCTGAAGTGGTTTGAGTTAATGTAGTACAATCTCATAAATAATAAATCCTTACGTAATTAATAAATAAAAATTTTATTTATAATAAGTTTATATTGTTTTGGGATGCATAATTTTCTCCAAGTGGGCATTAAAATTCTTCCCTTAAATTGGATTATCAGATGACATATATAATTAAGGAGGCCAGTAATAAAAAAATTAAAGCAGAAAGTTTAACTTTTCTGTTGAGTATATTAGTTTAGATGGCGACTTGATACTTGTTCCTTCTCATTTTAAATTTCTTCTCTACCAATGAAAGTCATATTATTTGTATTTGAGTGTCTGTGATTCTGACCACTTGCCATATATTGAATTCAACTATTTATCTCAAAGAATCCACAAATTTTTGGAAAAAATTTACGTACGGAAGAAGTACGCAGCGCTGCGTATATTTTGGAGGTTATATAGAGGGTATAAGGGGGTTACATCCACGTTATACCCGCTTGTAACCTCCATGTAACCTTCTATAACCTACCTGTAACCTAAAAATAAGTTTCGCGCTTCTGCTTTCATATATTAATAACTTATTTGTAGCTTACAGGTAGGTTACAGAAGGTTATATGGAGGTTACAAGGGGGTATAACACAGATATAACTCTCTTACTCCTTGTATAACCTCCAAAACGTACGCAGCGCTGCGTTCGTCTTACGTACTCAAATTTTTTCCAAATTTTTTCACAGTATAAATTAAAACATCGATATATTTTTTAACAAATTGTTTAACATTTTATTTGAATATGTTTACAAATTCAGTCGAAAGTGAATGTAGAAATTTAAATAGTTTGAATCTGTGAAAAAAATTGTGTACGATAGACGTACACAGCGCTGCGTACGATATTGGGGTTACACCGAGGGTACAAGGGGGTTACATCTGCGGTATAACCCCTTGTAACCTCCCTGTAGCCTTCTGTAATCTACCTGTAACCTAAAATAAGTTTCGCGCCTCTGTTATCATATATTAAAAATTTATTAGTAGGTTACAAGTAAGTTACAGAAGATTATGGAGATGTTACAAAGGGTTATACCGCGGATATAACCCCCTTGTACCCTCGGCATAACCTCAATATCGTACGCAGCGCTGCGTACGTCTATCGCACACAAATTTTTTCCTTGAATCTGATAGCACTCCTATATATTAATATTCAATAAAAAAATTTGTAAAATGTATTTCTCTTTAAAAAAAGGTATATAATTTATAACTCTTTATTAAAGATGATATTAAAAATACATATGATTGATGAGTGCAATGAAATTTTTTAAGAAAGAATAAAAGTCAATATATTATAAGCGCCGAAGTCCTAAACTATTATATGACTTCAGTGCTTTATTTTTTTAAGGTTGGACCTAACCGCCGGATAATGATGCCATTAGGATTGGGATAAATAGTACTAGAGTGCGTACGAATTTTAGCAAGCCTATATTACATCATCAGATTTTTTTATTTTTTAATTTCATCGTGCGAAGTTTACATTTAGTATCAGTAAATTTTCTTATCAACAACTTGATTTTTTTTTCTCTTAAAAATAAATAATTTATCGTCCCTTTCGAATATAATCTAATATTTTGGTTTGTAGATTGGGTAATTGCCTCATCACACTCACTTTAATGTCCGTTGGCATCCCCCAACTCACACAACATGTAAGATCTGCATAACTCTATATTTTGAACTTTTATTGCTTGGAGGTTTTTTTGGTTGGCAAGATTATGATACATATGTGTAGAAGATTTTCGTGGTGGATAGGTAAAATAGTCTTCGGGCATGCATTGGAGATTTTATTAAGTGTTTGTTGGCGTTCTGTTAGAATCTCCTTCTTATATTAAGAGAGATCATTGGTTAAGAAGGCAAGCAAGCATCAAGCTTGATAGGCATGGTGAGTATTCCCATTGGTATTAATGCTAGTGTTGGTATTGATAGTATGTATAGATGTGGGTGTCAATGGCAGGTATCAAATTTAGTGCCAATGGCAACTTTATTAGTAATTTTGAGTATTGAAGTGTGAATGGTAGGGGGTTGCCTTGTTAGCAATGAAAAGAAGAATCGTAGATGCTGACATTGTACTTTGGTTTGGGCATTCACATTAGGCATTGGCATTAGTGCCGATGTCTAACTTTAGTGTTGATATTGATGTCAGGCATCTGCATTGTCGTCGAAGTCTGATGCCAATATTATAGTTGATGTCAAGCGTCAATACTCTACCGAGTGTTTGTGTCAGTGTAAATCTCATGCATCAACGTAATTTGTGTTAGAGAGCACCATTGTTGGTGTCAACTTCAAGCATGAGTATTACCTTAGAAGTCAATTTAATTGGCAATAAAGATCGATCAACAATCTTATTGGCATCAGTAAACACAAGGATTGTTATAGATGATATTGATCAATCTTATTGACAATAAAAAGCAGCAATATTGTTAGCGATGGTAAACAATAATCAAATTATAAGGGAAAACATTCAACATCTCCAATTATGCATTTATTTAGTTTCCTAGCAAAAAACTTGACCCGATTTCCTTAGACAACTAGTGTGCAAAATGGATAAGTTATAGAATTTAGAATATGATTTATATTTCACACACTAGCTACGCAAGTGCACTTGTCGTTCAAGTTATATAGGGTTTCTTTAAAACCCAAAGTATCAATTCCACAGAGAAGCGTGGTAAGAAATCTCTTAGACTAATTCTAATATACTACTATCAGATCATAGATTAGAATGTCGATTAAGGGTGTTTTCTAACAACTACTCCAAAATACAAACCTAAATCTAAAGATAAACTTAACTAGATAAATTGGTTTGGTAAATTTTGAGATGTAAAGACTACCTTTCTCTTGTGATGACCTAGATAAGGTGTAGGAATGGAATACTTAGAATATAATGTAGACAGTGACATTAGGAGAAAACCTATTATTTACCCTTTTCTGAGTGCATAGAGAACATTGGCTAACCTAGAGTTAAGTTCTTAAATCCATGGTTATGCTGAGTAGTTTCTAGTCTGTCACTTTGGATTACTCACTTTGCCCACAATTTTAAACTAACCTAGCCTTAAGTTCCAAACTCTAAATCAAATTTGTAAGAGTCTCTCACTCTAGAAATACTAATTTACACCCAATCAATGATTATCTCCCTAACATTGCATTGAATCTCTGAACTATTTATCCTTCACCCAAAAGTTCAACATGGTTCCACTTAGTTGAGAATTACAGTGCCATTCTGGATCTTAATGCAATTACAACACATTCTAACACTACAACATGCCTAATTGCAATATAAATGAACTTTAAATGAAATACCTTCACATTTATGAAAGAAGAGCATTTCTAAGCAAATCTAAATTCCTAAATATCATCCAATTCATTGCAATACAAAAGTAAAATTAAGATAATGACATAAGCAGTAGAAAAATTTATAGAATTATGTAAAAAATTTTTGTGCCAACAAGAAACATATGTTTGCCTACCCTTTTCTAAGTGTATAGGTACACTTAGTATTCTATTAGTTTTACACAACTAACATTGATGCAAAGGTAGTTAAAAAGCCTTACAGCTCATGGTAAGGTACTCATTCAATTACATCAGTTGTCATCTAGAAGCACCTAATAAAAAAAAATCATGAAGTATATTTCTTTTAAAAGTTGCAATTCTGCCAATCTAAGTGCACTCAAGTTGTGAAGTCACTACTCTTCCAAGTCTTAGTTTGAACTTACAACAAATTTTAACATAACTTATGACCAGTATGTTATGTCATTGAAGCAAAGGAGATATTACTCATCACATCGAAATTAAAATTATTCTATCATTAAACAAATATTCCCAATTATGCCCTACTTAATAACAAAAGGAAAGAGTAAGGAAAATTACTCACTAAGCATGGAGAAAACACAATAGAAAACTTCATTTATATAAGATAATGAAGAACACAATACTTAACTTTTTCCCTCTGAAAGAAAGATGAAAATCACTCCAATAAAGTCTCATGTTGATCCATGCAATGCTAATACAATCCCTTAAAGATATATCTCAAAATGTCCTCTTCAATCTCTCCAAAAAGGATAAGAATCTACATTTCCTAATTCTTTCTATGACCTATATGCATTCCTGAAGATTCCAGAACTTTAAAATGAGAAAAGGCGCATTTTCAAGCATGAAAATCTGCTTAATATTTCCTTGGGACGTGTTGTAATCGTCCATATCATTTTTGCTTCCTTGCTCCATTTGTCTCTTTTAGCTCCGTTTTCACCCCAATTTGCTCCAATTCACTCCAAGTGTTATACCTTGCTCCATTTGACTCCAAATTGCTCTATTTTTACTCAATTTTCTCTAAAACACCATGTCTTGTACCTAAAACAAAACACACACAAAATACCTTCCATTAAAGTGCAATATCATTAAAAATGAGCATAAAATGTGTATAAAAAAGTACCACATTTTTCGGCGTGTCAATTCCCCCAAACTTAAATGTTACTTGTCCTCAATTAATATTATAACATTAAGAACCAAATTTGTTGATTTCAGATAGTGGGTTTCAGTAGAGTTTCCAATAATTTTGTTTCAAAAATGTTATAGTGTAACTTAGGAGAAATTCTAGCAAATCAACCTAGTACCAGCGCGTAAGAATTTCTCAAATTCAACTTAAGAATCCTAATTTTCTATTTACTTCAAGAGTTATTGAAACTTGTCAAACTAAATATTCTTAGAAAGTTTAAAAATATAATCAAGTCAATTATATACCATCACTTGATGATGGTTAAAAAGTTGGTTGAAGACATCTACCACACAAATGAAATATATTTTAAGTTTTCTGACTATTATGTTGCATTAACATCTATTATGTCATTGAGGATAAAGCCTTCAAAATACTTCAGCCACACTATTATAATCATTTTGATTTGGGTAAGCCAATTTTTTTCCTTATTGACTTTTTCATATAATTTTATATTTTTTGTTATTCAAAACTTATATAT
>JXCR01033800.1:0-13147 GCA_002079205.1 Phalaenopsis hybrid cultivar | reverse complement strand
TAAGAACCTCTTACCTCGCTTCCCTGTGGGATCGATAAACAGGACTCCACTAGAGCCCTGTAATACTTGAGCGATGCGTATACTTGCGTTTGAAATTGTGACTTTACAAAATCATTATAAAAATATAAATTTGGGTTCATAAATTTAATCATATATAAAGTCGATGTCATGTGCTCATCATTAAGATGGGTATGGTGAAGAGGAGGATTTGGAGAGGGCTTTAAGCTCATTGAAAGAATGATGAGGTGGATAATGGGCTCAGGGAAAGCTTGGCTTGACCACCAAAGCTTGGTCCAAAATAATTTGGGATAAGGCAATGTATAGTGACATGTGTCTCCTCTCATGATGAGCCCACCATGTTGACAATTCAAAAGCCTATTTTGGTATGAAAATGGGTAATCGGTTGACCATGTCTTGGTAAGTGGTTCTTGGGTCTTGTATGACCTATTAAAAGTTGGCTTTGTGCCATCAATTGGGTTAGATTTGTTTAGGTTTGGGATTGGGCTAGGCCCTAGTGGGGTCCCAAAGGATACAATCCAAGTTTAGGATAATAAATAGGGTGAGTAGAGTCAGGCATCACAAAAGTGATGTTAACAAAACTGTTCAAGGAGATAAATCTACAACAAGAAACATAACTAAAATTCATAATTATAACAAACATGTGATGACACTAACTAAGGATCAAGTTTTTCATGATAGATGCAAGTACATTAATACACTATTGCTATATTTGATTTTCTATTTTATAGAAGGAGGTGCAAGTGGAATACAAAATCTTAAAACCAATTGCAGATATTTTCACAAGCGACTCAAATAAAAAAGTCGTTTTACAATGTAAAGTTGTCTTATACTAAAAAGATCAAGTTGAAGAGAGAGAGAGAGAGTGTGTGAGAGAAAGAGAGAGAGAGAGAGAGAGAGAGAGTTAGAAATTAAACATAACATTTTTCCATATAATTTATTTAAGTTTTAGTTATCCAAATTAAATTCTAAATATGAGCTCATTTTTTATTGTATTTATATTTCAAAATTTTAAAAACATATTCCTCAAGTAGTCTTTGATATAAACTAGAATAGTAATTATTAACTTCTGAAATGGAAGATTGATAGAAATCTTGGGAGTAATCATAATTACTCAATTAAATATGTTGGTAAATTCCTAAGGTGGTGCCACTGTTACAAATAATGGCAATGAATTTAAGTTTGTATCAACTAAATTGAGAAATAAAATAAGTTATAAATTTTTAGTAAAAGTAGTGTTTCTCTTTTTTAAGTCCTATAAGCTTTCCAGTAAGTACTTTATGGAGAAATGTTGATATTGAGCCAGAATCATAAGCTAGTTAGTTCCAAAATTTTACTAACGTTAATTGTATAGACTTCACCATTTTTTGATTTTTTTTCCCCGTCCACCCAAACCCCAATACAACGTTCCTTCATAGGGGAGCTAGTGATTTTCAAAAAGAATCAAAGCAACTTTTTCTAGTAAACACAAGGAGTACAACTAAAAGATTTTGTTGAAAATCCACATACAAAGCATCTCACCTTATAGTTTGAAGATGTACATCAGAAATGAGNGATGTACATCAGAAATGAGTTTAAAGAACATTAAATAAAGGTTAATTATCATTTAGGTTAAATGATTTGAGATTGCCAACCTAAGATATTATATTGCACTTTCAACACTTTCTAAATAAGGTCTCCGAAAAGTTGAATTTTTTTTCAGTCTTTCATATAAAACAACAATCAAATAGGTTGTAGGCAAGCTCCAAAGTGAGAATCTGGTTAGTTGCTTCTCAACTTTTTCTCAACTTGAGCAATTATGTGACAATAGAAGAAAATTGTCATTGCGAAATATCTCATGATATTGGCCAATTATTATCCCAACAATGTTGTAAATTAATAAAAGGAAATAGTTATTTGTATAGTAATACACCACAAACTTGTTTTAGTTCCCAAATTTGATTAAGGATTTAGTTCTTATGACTATTATTGTTTGACAAATTAGGTATAATCATTTAATGTAAAACAATTATTAATTTGAGTGGGTGTACTTAGAAATTCTACACATGCTTTCAATAAATATTAACTACTAACAAGTCAAAGCTTGCTTAAAACCGGAAAAAAAAAGTAGGATTCTTGTAAGACATAATAATTTGGACGACTAATCATTATGATATAATTTTATTAAGATCATCCCAACATACGTCATGCTGATAGCAGCTTCACCTATTCCCACTCACGCTTTTGATCAAATTCCACAACCATGTATAATTGTGAATACTTAACTTCTATTTATTTACATATCTTGCACCTAAATTTCAATTTTTACATATATAACACCTTTCCTATGCATGAAAAGGTCTATTTCATATTTTAATTATTAAAATGGTGGTATTGTTGATGTCATATGAAAGATTTTGATGGCATAAATGCTAAGAAAAGTCTAGATGTTAGACATGTAATTACATAAGAACTTAGTGGCATGAATGTAACTGCCTCTTTTTAGCCAGCTAGCATTCTCCAAAAACTATTTGTGAAGAGAGAGAAGCAATGAAAAAATAGAGCTCAAGCACACAAATGGACTGGATTAGCCTGCCTGCATTCTCCACTGTGGAATTCCTAAAACTGATAAATAATGCTTACTTGACCTATATAGCATACATTCACAATGCTTGCAAAAATATAGCACGTGGAATAGGCATTTTTTTAGTCAACCCCAATATCCCAAGCAACAAACCAAATCATAGAAAAGAAATAAAATAAATGATGTCTTTATGGACAAGCATGAGTTACGGATCTAAAACAAAGAGAACACATGCAACAGCTTCGTTTGCCAATAAGTCCAAAATATATTATATCCTATCAGTAATAACATTGAAGAAAGAATACTAGTGTAGAGAGTAAAGTAATTTAAAATATAAGTTGGAAAGATTAGAAACGGTGGTTCTTTTATTTGTAGCAAGATGCAAACTTCATTAAGAACAAAAAAAAAAAAATTTATTACATTGGGAATAAACTAACATGTTTTCTGATGTAACTCAATGGAATATGCCATTGTTGATCTTTTAATGTAGAAAAGTGGGATGTGTGCTGGTAGCTTTGTCAGTGCATTTGCAAGCACATGATCAATGGTGAAGACTTTCTATTTGAATTTGTTTTTGAATATAATAGTTTTCTATTGCAATGTTTAATGAGAGCATGAAAGAGGAGATACGGGTAGAGTTGCGTTGCACTAATTTTTTTGCAGTAGGTAGCAAAAAATAAGGATATACATAGCATGTTCAGCAGTAATGCTAGCATTGATATATCAAAATTCAACCTTGATTCGAGGATGATAAACTCTTAAGTTATTTCATGGATTGAGAAACTAATGTAACTTTCCATGTTCTTAGAGCCTTCCCTACATCCATGGAAATAACTAGGCAATGAAACATAGAACGGATTCTCCATCAAATTTCAGTCGTCTGACAAAATTAAAGGATATAGATGATTGAAGGTTGCTTTAGAAAAGATGTACCCTGCTTCCATGTTTAGTCATGACTATGTTTTGAATATTCTGAAATAATTATTTGCTTTATGTTATGTAATTTTTTATTTCCATCCAATGTATAGCAGGCTAAAGGAATGTCATCAATCCATAAGATACTTGTAAGGGGCCAAATTACGTATTTGCAAACCAATCCATAGGTCTGAAACAAATATTAAGTGAAATTGATTGAATGGCTGTGGAATTAGAGCACTATTGCTTAAGGAAATTTTATGTCGAATATGTTGGCGCCAAGAGCACCATGATATGAATAGGCTTAATTTAATTGTAACAATTATAAGATACTAATTATTAGACTTGATTGCTTTCGAGATTATGTTATTTTATGAAATTTTGGAATCAAACTAACATATTGCCCCTAGATGGGAGGAATCAAGATGATGACCGATAAGAGTCAATGGAGTCTCTTAGGAATTATGGAGTCTCTCGCTAGAAAAATGCTCAAGCACACAGAATTAATCAGCACGAATTAATAAGCCTTGAATAAAATTACAAATAATGTTTAATTATGAACAAGAAAAATTTGACCAAAATTAAGTTTATATACAAATTTGTAAGCTTTAGAGATTTAGAAAAAGAAAGAGCATGTTTCTAAATTTAAGAACTATGCTTGAGTCAATTTCATCGGAAAAGATTAGAACTTTTGTTTATTTTTCATTAATTCATATTTATTTTTATTACAACAAAATAACCTATTTAATTTTAGATTCAAGAATTTTGTCTCATTAATTTAAGAATTATTCTAGAGTTAATTTCTTCGGAGAAGATTACAATTTTTGTTAATTATTCATTACTTCATATTTATTTTTATTACATCAAAACAACCATTTAATTTTAGATTCATGAGTTTTATCTCATTGTGAAAATATGAAGTTATAAAGTTACATGATTATATTTGAAATTGACTAAGTTAATGTTGTTAATATTTAAATTTATGCTATCTAATAATAAAATAATAATAATAATCATTGATGTGTACTCGGAAATTTGAGGTGGTAGAATAACAAATTATTGTCTTAGTGTTGTACGAGAATCCAACAGAACCTTAGATGAAATAAGGTAGTCATTAAAAACACTAAAAGTTTTTACAAGAAAAACCTGAAAAGGGGAAAAAACCAAGGGGTCTTGCCTTGTTGAATTATTTTACTATGAGTAAATAATTCAAGGCGCAACTTCTTGCCCCCACAAATAGAAAAGAGTTACAAAATTTCTTGGGTTACAATGTTGGTTCGCTTCACAAAATTTCTTGGGTTACCATGTTGGTTCGCAGATGAACACAATTTGCCTTAATGAGTAGACAAGCACTGACGGTGGTTGATGGTGGCTAACAGTGGCGATTCTCAAAGGTGGCGAAAACAAGAGCTGCCGGAGTTGGCTAAAGGCAGTGGCGGTCGAAGGCAACAGGGGGCGACAGTGACCAGAGTAGGTCGGAGGGTGGCAATGCCAAAATTTTCCGGAGGACAATGGCCAAATTTAGTCGAAGGTGGCAGCCATAGTTTGTTGAAGTTAGCCAGTGGTGGAGGTGACCAATTGGTCATTGATAACAACATTAGTTGGCTAGAGGTTGTAGGAATGAGAGTCCGATGGTGGTCAAGAAAAGCAGTGAGCGGTGGCCGCAGTGTTTGGAAGCCATAGATGCAAGAGGCTAATAGAAGTGAGAGGTGGTTGGTAGTTGTAGGAGCAGGAGGCTGACATTGGTTCGTTCTGGTTAGTGGCTGCAAGAGCGAAAGGTTTATGTTGGATCATTGGTGTAGGATTCTGACTTCAGCCCTTTCTTCTTTCTGCTTTGGCATCCCTCTTGCTAAGGGTCTAGTCTCAAGAGAGGGTGGGCTTAATTTATAAATTCCAAGTTGTAGATTAAGAATGAATACAGATGTCTCTTAATTGGATAGCTCAGAGAGATCCTCTTGATAGGATGATGTTTGATGGATATTTTGTGTCTTGATGACATTGGAATTTATCGATCATTGGTTCATTGGATTATTCTTATTGAGACACTCGATTTGATAATAAAATTGCAAGATTCAAAGTTTGTTTGACCTTTCAAATACACCCAAAAAGTTCTTAAAAATGGTTTAAGGGCTTGTTCTAGGCTGAATTTGAGTCAAATTAGACTGATTTTAGTATCATTGGGTATGTCTCGCCAAGCTGGTCAAATACATATGTGATAGAGAAACACATCAAAGACATGTTGAATGTGCATGATGGTTCAGTAGTGGTCAACATGCTCATAGAGATGAGTTGCTCCTTCATAGGAATGAATATTTGGAGGAATCAAACCAATTATAATGGGTTGTTGGAGGATTATTTTGTCAAGAGGATTCTTGATATTTGCGGTGAGAAAAGGAACAATCTATGTTCTCTAAAGGGAACCTCCCTAAACTAAGCACTGTAGCTCATCACAAAATGACATCATCAGGAATGACGGTGAGGCAAGGCGGTGCCAAGTGAGCTATACGAGACAGATGAGTTCAATTTGCAGTAGCAAGTTCATCATCCTTGTATAATAGGGGAAGGGTTTTGTTACAGGGAGGGGGATCGAAACGAGTCTGTTTGAGCGGGGTGTTTCTTATCGGATGCTGAACTGGTGATAAATGAGCTTCATTAGGCGGTGTAGACAATGTTTGTCAAGCCCTACATAGAAGCTGTAAGATCTTTAACTAAAACTCCTTCTCTTTCATGTTGTATACTTGGTCTTCAAGAGAAGGAGCCGAGGCTCCTTTACCACAAGGGTAACACCTTCTAGAGTGTGAAGATGTGGAGGACTAACACCCTTGACTAAAATGATGAGTGTTGGAGTCGAGCGCTCCGTTGTTGCAAGTATTATGTATGTTGGCCATGCAGCAAGTCTTACAAGTACTTTAGTTGTGGGGTTGATGTATTAGATGATGCAAAATTTATGCGTGCTAGGAAAATTGTAGTGGTAGATTACTGAATTATCATCTTAGTGTCATATGATAATAATACCCACACTCATATGACATGAGATAAGTAATAAGAACACAAAAAGTTTTTACATGAAAAACTCAGAAAGGAAAAAAAAAACCACAAAGTCTGGCCCAATTAAAATATTCCAATGTGAGTAGGTGACTAGAAATGCTTCTGATGTTACAAAGTTTCTTGGGTTACAAAATCTGTGTGCGGAAGAGCTTATTGTTCCACACTAGAGAGCAGTCATAGTGGGGAGTGATTACAACAGTTTCAGTGCACCATCTCTTAGGTCAACAAGATGTTTAGGGCAATGCAATGCTTTGAGGGTTGCTTTTTAGTTCTGCAATTTTTTGTCTTAAGAAGCGGGAGGCGGTGGCGACCAGAGATACCAAAGCGGTAGCAATAAAAGTCTGTCAGAGGCTGCTACGATCCAAGTTGGTCGAAGGGCTGCCACTGCTAGAATTGGTCGGAGGGCAGTGACGGTTGTAGTTTGCTGGAGGGCAATGTCCAGGTTTGGTCAGAGGCGGTGGCGATTGGAGTTGGCCTGTGGCAGCTACTGGAGTAGGGCGTCGTCTTCAGAAATGAGAGGCCAACAATGGTCTCTGACGACCTGTGAGTGGTGGTTGAAGGGTTGGAGGCTGCAAATGCAGGAGGTCGACGATGGTTAGCATTGGTTGGTGGTTGCAGAAGTAGGAGCCTAGTAGTGGCCGGTGGTGGTTGGCGGCTGCAGGAGCAGGAAGTATATGTCGGATCGTCGGTGTAAAATCCTGAACTTTAGCTCTATCTTCTCCAAGCTCTGGCATCCATCTTGCTAAGGTCTAGTACTCTTATCAAGTGCATGGTGGGACTCTTTTTATAGAGTATAGATTGCAAAGTAATGAAAGAATCTAGATAACTCATGATTGGATGAACCGGGAGATCCCCTCACCTGGACGAAGTTTTATGTGCATTTGAGTGCTTTGATGATATCTGAATTGAGCTGTTTTGGTCTCATAGGATTTATTTTGTCGAGAAGTTCGATTTGACTTTAAGCTTGCTAGTTTCAGAGTCTATTTGACCTTCCGAGTTTGCTCAAAAAGTTTTCAAAATTTTTTTAAAAGTTTGATCTTGGCTTGATTTGAGTCAGACTGGACTGATTATGGTATCACTTGGTCCGTCTAGTCAAGCCGATCAGTTTGACTATAAGTTTGTCGAAATCAGCATACATAATGACTTTTTAATTGAAGTTGAATGTTTTTTGATTAAAAATTTATCTCAAAATCTAGGTCATGCTTTGAGATTTGTGCATGGTGATGAAAATTTGTTAAAAGGCATATTAGTATTAGTGATAATAATAATAATAATTAACAATAAGAAAAATAATGCATTACTTAATTTATTCGACCCTTGATATATCCACATCGAAGTGTTTAGCTATAAATGGATTTGTATGATGCATTGAACAACCACCATACATATGTTTACACCAACAGCTAACATTATAACAATGAGCGGCTACCTTTCTTCAAATGATCATTTGTAAGTCCAATGGTCCAAAGGCATCAAACTCTCACAATTTTCTTGGATTAACTTACGAAATTTCAAATATTAATTTTAAATATTTTTTCTTTAAAACATCTCTCAAATTTCACATGACTAATTATAACGAAGAATGTATGAAAATCTATCAAAACTATCCCTAAATTTTTCCTTAAGAAATATGTTTTCTAGAGAAAACTTTCGCTTAATCGAACCAGCTTGAGTTAATATGAACTCATATCATCTATAAAACTTATTAGTTATCCCAAAAATCCTAAAGTTTTTAAAATCATTTTGAAGAGTTTTTCTGCATTTTTCTTTTGTATTATTTTCTTACTACTCGCAAGTAAAAAATTTAAGTTTCATAATTATTTTCTTCTCTCTTTGATACAAGGTTTTGGAAAATACTTTTTACAGGACCTTCAATTTTTCTATAGCTTTGAATTTGCAGAAATCTTATGGAAGAGCATTAGATGGAGAATGATATTGTTAGCAAGATCGATGTATTAAAATTATTGACAGTTCAGATCGAGCTAGCGAGGAATGGATATCAATGAGCAAGACAACAATCCTCTTAAAGATTTTTTAGATAATGCCTACATTATAATTATATTACTTCTTTAACTAAAAGTTAATTTTTGTGTAGCTCATATTTCACTTCAATTTATTATTTATTTTTCATACTTTTTCAAGTTTGATTAGTCCAAATATATTATTAAGAGTATCTAACTACCCCATTTTGTAGTGTCATACATGACAAACCTTTATTGGTTTAGAGTCCTAACTACATTATTTATCATGGCGACTAAGAGCACCTCCATATACTATGACACAGTATTTCTTATAATCTCAAAGAGGGCATTCTTACTCAAAGCTCTTATTTTAAGGTAGTATCCCAATTTAAGTATTAGTGTTAGAATCTAAATTTGTTCACGATCACATCCAAGGAGTAGAGCGTGGGACAGGAGAGAGAGATGCACGGTAACGAACATTGATTTTAGAGATGCGTGTAATCTTTTATTTGTAAAATCATCCCCTGTTATAGAGAAAGAGTGTATAATATATGAAGTTGCATTTATGCCCCTGCTTTAATGGGGACTATACAGATTATTATAAGTATTTTACATATGAGAGCATTTGGTTTAGCCCTCCTCTGCTCGATTGTTCGAACATAGTCAAACGTGGTTTGTCTGAACATGTATTGAATTGGGTTATCGGCTGACCTTCAATGTTCTTTAGTTCGATCGAACTTGACTTGGTTGTCCATATTAATACTTCTATCGATAATTGAACCCAGGTTGGAAAACTCCTCTCCGTGGAATGAGACTAAGCTATCGGAGAAATGGCAAATCACCTTAATTTAATAGGTAGCTCTTTCCTCGATAAGAGGGATTCTTTGGGATGATTTGTTGAGTGCGTTGTGGCTCCGGTCGAAGAAATGTAGGGTTGTTTGTGAGATGGTCGGTGAGGTTGAATTATTCCTTCGAGTATGATTTTGACCTCAGATAGATTGATGCTTCCGATCAATTTGATAGGTTTTGGTCTTTGTCTTGGATGACATTTGCTCGGTCAACCTTCAACTTCAATTTAAAGCAGTTGCATCTGATTATTTAAGTATGTTGGAATCTCGCCAATGTACGCTTAGTTTTCTAATCTTAGACTTTTAGACTTTTGCTGAAGGACCTTTAGACTTCTACCCACAGGCCCTTGGTTTTCTCTCTAATAAGAATAAAATAATAATTTTAATAAACATAAAAAAATCATGGAAGTTTACTATGATGATAAAAATATGCAGGCATAGTGATTAGAGATGTTGGTCATCGCACTAGAAGTTTTAGCATGGAAACTATTGATGTTAACCATGATATTAGAATGATGACTAACAACACACTTATAAGTAGTGAACAGGTATGGTTGAGTATACACATAGTGCTAAAAAACATATAATTGAGTTGCCAAGAGAATTAATGTGAATCCATCAGTTTGCTGCTAGGAGACATAAGTAAAGCATATATAAGATGTGTTTAAGTGTATAAGATAGGGGACAACAAACTTTCAAGACCATCACGACTACCTTGAGCAATGTGAAGAAATTTTGGGCTTAGTATGAATATGTTAACTTTTTAATAAACCTTAATGATTTTAGCATTCAAAACATCATATACGTTGATATTAAATGATTCATAATGAGTATAACTTAAGGCAAAGATGGTATGCGATTGAGTCTAAATGGTACTAACCTTATTAAGAAGGAAAGATGTCAATTATTGTGCCTATAATAAACCAAAGAATTGGGCTATACGCTCTCAATGCAATGTGACACATCACAATATAAATTTATAAGGTATATAACCATTTAAAGTTAAGAAAGAAATTATAATTTTAAACCATGAAGGCATTATAGCAATTACTCTTATGGGGCATTATAATTTTAAACTACTTAGGGTATCAAAATGTTATGCCATGGAGGGCATTGTATTTTTACGAACTGATGAACATTTTATTTTTAGGGACATAATAATATTAAACTGATAGGGTCATTAAAATCGTAAACCTTAATGGAAGTTCTATCCTGATTAATTGGATCAAAGAGGCTATGTTGAAACACACAATGTGTACAAAGTATTTTAGTTTTAACCATGAGAGGCATATGTCATATGCCACATTTCAACTCAGCTTGGGTGTAAATGTAATTTACTTTGCAATATTGGGCATCAAAAGGAAATACTTTAATTCATGTTAGGTTTCATATGTCATAAATTTAGTCGTTGTATGGCATCTTAAAGCATAAATTTTAACTATTTTGGGGACTATATGATAATTTTTTTTGTAATTAAAAGCATTATACGACTTTAATTTTATTCCAAAAAAAAAAAGGATTATAAGGGAGTGGCCAAGGGTACCTCTAGACCCCAAAGAAAGAAAAACCAACACAACTCACACAAAATTATAAAAAAAAAACCTAAGTACTTGAAGCCACAAAAAACCAAAAAAAAAACGAAAAACACACTAAACCACATGAATAAAAGGAGTAGCAAGCTTATCACTCCAAACCAAACAAACAAGGACCGAAGGCAACACATTAGAAAAAACCGCTCTTTTTACATTTTTAACTATTTTGGGGACTATATGATACATAATTTTAAGCTGATATGCAATATATTTAAGCCTTTTTAAATATCATATGGCACAAATTAAGCTTGGTTATACATGTAATGAGAATTTTATGAAATATTGGTTGTAGTATTTGTTGGCATGACACATAATGTAAAGCAAAGTTAGACATTTTTTCGACAAAAATATATGTATTGACGGAATTCATTAGACTAGGTTATGCCAAGAGTCATATGTTAAACTAGTTTCATGTTATTCCTGTAATTTGGTTTGCTTAACTAAATGTATTAGTACTACTTAATTTAATTAACTTTTTTTATAGCATTCTTAATTCTAACCCTTCAAATTTCAATAAAAAAAACATAAGGATAGATTATTTTGAAGTTAGAGAAATATAAACAATGGAATAAAAGCAAGAGTTGCATCAAATGAAAAGATGTGTTGGACATATGTTGTGCTTGATTCTAAAGTCATTGATATAAAAAACGAACATTAGTTTGCGCCTTTTAATATATATTTTTTTTTAATTTAATAACCATTTGTACTAGGATCTCAAGCTCTAGATGTAAAATGTAGAGGATTGCGTTATGTAGTTGAAAAGCAACATAAAATTTTCTTAAAAAATCCTTACAAAAATCATTTAAATCATTGTGTAAATGCTAGAAAGTCACATGGACGCAATGCATGGTATGGTATAAATACAGTAAAAAGTGTTCAAGGGCTGCTACATCGGGGCTTGGATGTAGTGTCAAATAAGCAATGGTTACCACATTATGGATAGATGCAAGCAAAGAAGTTAGTATCTCTCATAAAGAATGTAAATCTGGATAGATGCAAGAAAAGAAGTTTACTCTTTAGATCTTCCTGATATCCACTCCAGTAACTATCATTATATCAAAAAATATTATATTTGTTTGAAAAGAGCAAAGTAATTCATTGTTGATTATATCTTTAATGTATTAAAGTATTCTCTTAGAAATTTTCAAATGAGTTATCGTTTGAGCTTCCTTGTAGTGATTGATTACTCCAACTACATAAGTAATATATGTCATTGTACAAATTAAGTAGCATTGACTTTCGATGAAACATTTGTAAGGACTCAAATATTTTTGGATTATGATTTGTGAAAAACAAGTCTTCTACATAAGAAGAGACAATTAAAATATCTTTATGTTGATTTTTAATTTAAAGTGCATGCTCATGTGGACATTTAATGATTTCTTTTTCTTTGAAATACTTGTCTGTTTATGTATTCCAAGCTTCTGGTGCATATTTTAAACAATTAAAATCCTTATTCACTATTAACATTTTTTTCTTTCCCTTTTACTAAATATCCCAATGGTTGACTTCTTCTTCAGGAACTTCATTTAAGAAAGAAAACCTTACATCCATTTGATGGATCTTTTGTCCATGTTGGGAAGCTAAAGAAAATATTAGTCTAATGCTTTCAAGATGAGTGACAAGAGAAAATATCTCATTATAATCAATGTCATATTTTTATTTTCTCCTTTAACCATCAGTCTTGCTTTATATCTCACTATATCTCCTTTAACATTATTATTCACCTTAAACACCAATTATCTCCAATTGCCATGTGTTCTTGTGGAAGTGTATCAAGCTCCCATGTATCATGCTTTGCGATTACTTTAGTTTATTCTTCCATTACTTCTACAAAGTTCTTATTTCTGTCTGCTTCTTGATAGCCTAATGCTTCACATTCATTAAAAAGAAAAAAAAGAGTAATGTCATCTTGGTTACTATAAGATTTTGTAAACTTCTAAAGCTTGGTATCTTCTTATTTAAACTTTCACTTAAAGATGTTGGTGATGTCAATCTTTCATATGTTCTTGCTGAAATTAATGCAGTGATGGGCTCTAATAATTCTTCATTTACAATCTCTTATATTCTTGATTGTTCATTTTCTTCTTTTTTTTTTTAAAAGTAAGGAAGAAAATAATGTTCATGTTTTTATGTTTGCTAATCCCAATTTTCTTTTTCATCAAACTCCACATTACAACAAATGAGAGTTTCATCATTAAT
>JXCR01033762.1:11351-30959 GCA_002079205.1 Phalaenopsis hybrid cultivar | reverse complement strand
TTTTGAAAATCACATGCGGATTTTCCTGTAATAATGTTTGCTTAGTATGCAGTTCTTGAGTTGTTGTGGAATGAAAATGGCGTTGTAGAGCTTAATTGAAAATAAAGAGTTGTTAGTGGGGTTTTTTTAATTTCGTGTATTTTGTTAACTGGCTATATTTTTTATGTTTTGTTGTAGTCCTGTCGACGGCCATACTTGTGAAAGGTTAATGTTGTAACACTATACTTTCTTAAGTTGTTTTTGTGTACTTAATCAATGTTAAAAAATTTAATTTCCATCAATTGACTACACATAATTGCGGACTTCTGGAACAAGTAACTATATTTTCTAAGGAAATGCATTTGAGTTTTCTCTGAGTGGAGAAAGGCAGGACCTTAGTTTTGTAACAAAATGGAAAATTTATATTTGTTGTAAAATAATTTTGGTTATCCATTCATTTTTTTTCAGATAACTTGTCACAGTTACTTTTTATTTTATGTGTATAGTATATAGCTTAGTTTATTTATTTAAATTTATTTATGTTGCCTAAAATATTTGTTTTCAATATTCTCTACCATATAAACAAAATTTTTAATGAACATTTTAATATTCTATTTTATGCTAGTTATACCCAAATATAGTTGGGCATGACTAGTATTCATGATTTATATTGTTCTACTCTATGCTTCATTTTGCTATGATTATGTTGGATGTTGATATTTTGTTTTAAAAAAATTCTTAGCTATAATTTTTTTTGCACCACATTTTGAAAACTTGAAAAACTTGCTTTATGATCTGTAGGGTAAAGTCATGACAGATTTTTTCTTTTTTTTTTTATGATGTTTTGATTGTTGAGAAAGGAGTATCTAATATAGGAGGATCAAAGAGATTAGAGGAAAAAAAAAAGATTAAGAAGATTACATGAATGATCACCTCAAATGAATGGAGAAATGTGGCAGAGAAATAGAAATCAGAGAAAATTTTAGAATACAGATTCAATCCTCAGAGGGGTGCCAAAATGGAAATTCTTTCTTTATTCGGCCATAAATTATTCAACCTAATGCAAAAAAACTTTTAATCGTATTGATAACTTCATGGGCTTCTTAGTCGTATTGAAATTANCCTAATGCAAAAAAACTTTTAATCGTATTGATAACTTCATGGGCTTCTTAGTCGTATTGAAATTAAAAAAAACGTAAGGTGTATCTTAAATAACAAATGGCCACTATACTCTGCAGTTAAAATGATTAATAAGGAAATTGACATGGGAGCATCCCACACTGCAAGAGTTGCCATCCCGTGTTCCCGATTGCGGAATCAAGTGTTTTTGCAATCACAGGGGAACCGAACCCCACGAAGGTCATGCTATCAATNAATGATTAATAAGGAAATTGACATGGGAGCATCCCACACTGCAAGAGTCGCCATCCCGTGTTCCCGATTGCGAAACCAAGTGTTTTTGCAATCACAGGGGAACCGAACCCCACGACGGTCATGCTATCAAATTTTTCACGAATTTTTTAAAATTTCTTTCCATTTAGTTCTTTCTATTATGCACCTATTCATACATGCTTTTTGTTGTTTTTAAGACATTAGTTATGATTTTGTGTGCTTTGGAGATTATATTCTATGTCTTTATCCTAAGAAGTGTTGCATCATCTTGTTTTTAGAAGTGGCAGGCCTGCATTTTGCTTTAGAATTGATGATGAACCTCCTTGCTATCTGTACCTCATTGTTTTATCCATNTTTGGAGATTATATTCTATGTCTTTATCCTAAGAAGTGTTGCATCATCTTGTTTTTAGAAGTGGCAGGCCTGTATTTTGCTTTAGAATTGATGATGAACCTCCTTGCTATCTGTACCTCATTGTTTTATCCGCCAGTCTCGCTTTTTTTAGTCGGGGTAGCTGTCCAATGTCGCCTATCCCCCTTCGAGCATTATTGACCGCTCATGTTTATATTCCCTCGTTTTTCTACAACGGATTTTTTACTAAATCATATTCCTGAACACCTTCTAAGTTTTATAATGGTGTTATCTGGTGTAAGAGCCTGACAAAACCCTAAATCTACGCTTAATCTAAATTTTATATAACATAAATCTTTGAGCAACTCATTAACCTTCTTGTTCCTACCACAGATTTTAGCCGAAACCCTAAATTTTCAAACGAAAACCTTCCTACCTCCATAAAAAATTCGTCTTGACAACTTCCGCTAAAATCTAAATGNTCTACGCTTAATCTAAATTTTATATAACATAAATCTTTGAGCAACTCATTAACCTTCTTGTTCCTACCACAGTTTTTAGCCGAAACCCTAAATTTTCAAACGAAAACCTTCCTACCTCCATAAAAAATTCTTCTTGACAACTTCCGCTAAAATGTAAACTACCGACCAACTTTGATTTACAATCCTATATCTACTAAAACTCTAATCGAGAGAAAAGGATACAATACTACTTAGGAGAAGCACTCAAAGAAGTAATTAGGAACATGGAGGATATGAAGCGAGAAATTCCTCAACTACAACAATGTTTGATGCCTTTGAGAGGAGCTAATCTGATGATATCACCCATAGCTACCATGGTGACATGCCCAATTGAGAGTAAGAAATTAGTCCCTTCCACTATGAAATTTTGAGTGATGAAAAACTAATACTCCGACAATTTGACATATAATATCAAAGGAAAAGTCATGATTTTGGAGTGAAGGTTGACGAGTCTAAGAATTTTGAAATAAATGTCCGAATCACAAATATAAAAAATTACAAGTCTAAATCACCTAGTGCAAGGAGTTGACAACACTAGTATTCTGAATATAACAAAAATGATAAATTTCAAATAAATTTCAAACATAAAAATTTCAAATATTCTAAATCTTCGATGATGACCGAATTGATTGTATATTTTAATCGAATGATTTATTTTTAATATTAAGCTCTAAATAATATTCAAATAAATTCAACTAGTGTAAATCATGAACCTGATCCTCTGTGAGTGGGACAGAGTCGATAGAGATCGAAGACAACATTCCCCAGTGATGATCATATTAACTGAAAATTTTAACCAGAGGGATTAACATTCAAATTAATTGTTAATTCAAGTTCTTAAAATAGTAAATCAACATATTTAAATTTAAAAAAATAACCTAAATACTTCAAACAAAAAAAATCAATCTCTCAAAGCAAAATCTGTCCACCCTTCATAACAGTTCGTCAAAGGTGACAAATTTTATTGACTTCAGCTCGAAAGGAGCGAATATCACATTGAGTGTATCATTATATTCACACTTAAAGCGACTCATGTCAGTAAGGGCATGGCCCAAGTTTTCTGTTCACGTGGTTTTACTGCCAAATGACATCACAAAATAGTGGTTACAACTAGAGTCCTCTGACCTGATGTTTGCAACCAAATGACACTTTTATATTACGGTCATGACCATAACTCGTTTGTTTGCTAAAGACATTTTACCCATTGAGTTGTGAACCATATAGGTACAATTGATTGGTATAAAACATTCTATCACCTAAGGTTGACTTAAATTTGTCTCCTTAGACAAGTTTTCACCCTAGAACTATAAAAGTCTCATAGTTGACGCAACCCATGATTGCTGACAAAGCTTCAGCCATATTTGGCCGACTACCTCCTCTAATTTTGTAGATTAAAGATCATGACGATGCCGAGAAGCTACAAAAATTTCAAGTGATTTTAACTTGCAAAATAATTTAAATGATGACTTGCAAGTGATTTATTATTATTAAAATATTTAGAGTTGTAAATTGACTTAAATATGGAATATTTGAACTTGCAAACATGGCCTGATTCTGAAGTTAACCCTACACACGACCAAATGATACAATTTTATTGTTGAATTCAAAGAAAATATAACAATAACTCTTAACATAGAACAACAGTAACTTGCAAACTATCAAACGATAATGACTCCAACAAGAATAAAACATCATGAAATATGAAATAACACGGTAGAAAACACATAAACGACTCACTCAAGAGGAGGGAGACATGTCCAGCTGGAAAGGAAGGGTGCGTGGCGAGAACCATAACAGTGTAGGGCTGTTGACAGGATGCTAGGGAAGGTGGACAATGACCGAAAAGATGAAGGGGGTGGTCTGGACAACGACCTGGAGGGGGGACAACGACCGAAAGATGAAGACAACGGTTTGGGCAGCAACCTGGAGTGTGGATAGTGACCGGGAGATGACGATGGCAATTTGTACATCTACTTGGAGGGTGGATAGTGGCCGGAAGATGATGATGGCAATTTGTACATCTACTTGGAGGGTGGATAGCGCCCAAAAGATGACGAATGTGGTCTGGATAGTAACCTGGAGGTGGACAATGCCTTGAAGATTACGACAATGGTTTGGACAACAACTTGGAGGGTGGAGAATGCCCGGAAGATGACGACAATGACCTGTATAGCAATCTGGAGGGCGGACAATGCCCTGAAGATGACAATTGTTTGGACAAAAACTTGGAGGGTGGACAACACTCGAAAGATGACAGTGGCGGTGTGGACAGTAACTTAGAGTGTGGAAAACACCCAAAAGATGATTACATCGGGCTGCAGTGGGGAGTTGGAAGGATAACCTGTGGAGACGGTCACCACCTTGGATAAGTTAAAGCCATAACTCCTTGTTGTCGAATACAAATCTTAAAAGGGAATAACGCCTCAAATGTAGCAAATTGAAATCTTGAATAATAAAAAATTTAACGCTAACACTACCAACAATATATTTATAATAGATATTAGTAAATAGAATAAGGACCAGAATAAGAAAGAAAAAGATAAGGAAGGGCATAGAATATGCAAAGAGTAAATAGATGAATCATAGAAAAGGAAAGGGAATAGGAGGGAAGCGAAAAAGTAAATGGGTAGGGCTGGACCGTAGCACTGTAGCAGCTACGGTACATACGGTACCACGTCCGCCGTACTCAAGCTGCTACAATATCGTGGCCCAGTAATCCCTGCATCAATCTCTCGAATTGTGGGGAGCTTTAACTTCATTCGTTGAAGCTTCTTGCTCTTCATTGCATGGTGTCAAATCCCTGGGTAAGTCAATCAAGTAGGCATTGTTGTTCTAAAGCACATTCTGATAGAATAGGTATTCGTCTTCTTTTGATACAACCTGAGCTGAAACTGTAAATGGATGATTATTTTCACAAATCATGTACTGAGCTTTCCCATTTGTAAACTGCTTCTTCCACTCCTCACACTCATTGGAATTTAGCTGATAAACCAGTATGTGGGAAAAAATTAACTATAAGGTGAACTATGTGGCAAACTGCACCATTATTACTTGCAACCACTCAGAAGAGACCTTTTCTTTTTTGATAGGACCTGAAACCCATTGAAGAGTTTTCTTCCCCATCAAGCTCCTAATACAAATTTTAAAATTGGCTTCATCCCTCCTATTTGGACATGCGAGGATGGGTTTCTTACTGAACGAAATCTAATATCTGAATAACTTCTTGAAATCTTCCCAATGTGGCACAAAAGAGTCTCATCTCTGACATGCGAGACCTCCCTCCGTAGGGCCAACTCAGGGATGAGTTTGTAGATTTGAAAGGTCGAATTTCTCTTTTATGGGGCTGTCCTGTTATTGATATGAACTTCTCAAACTCATGGCCCCTTTGTACATTCAATGTTAGTATTGCTAATGCTCCTCCCAAAGCTTGCAAAATGCTATCTTGAGGCACCATAATCTCGTACTCTGTTGGAATGTTCATTACGTTAGACTCACTACCTTCTAGAACGACTATTGTTACCTTAGCTAGAATCTCTTAGGATCAATTGGATTTGATGGCGCCCCTTCCTTGTTGGCGGAAAATTGAGAATCCTCGCTGAAGTTTGCATCTTCTTCTAGATCTCTATTTATCTCTTAAACTAGAAGCTGGTCCTCCTTTATGTCCTCTCGGTCTTGAGCATCTACTGCGTCATTATTCATTTTTTGAAGTATGCCCTGCTCGGTGAAACAAATCACTCACTTGGTCGTGCAGTCTAATTCAATATGCCCAAATCCGTGAACCTTGTAACACCTCATAACTGTGATAGGTTTAGGGATGCAGATTGATTTTACTTGTTCTCCACTTTGAATCGGTTTTTCCTCTGACAGGGTCGTCTTGGGTGTTCTCCTGGGTCAACTCTGGCTGTAAAAGCTTGAGGTTAAAATCTGTCTGTAAAATTGAGTGGTCGCTTGGTGATGCAGTCTCTCCTCTTCTTAAGTTAGGATTTGAAGTTTTTGTCTGTAGTAAGTTGGTAGGAACTAGCGTTGTATCTCCCGTTTCATTTTCAAATTCTCTCGTTCTCTTCTAAGACTCTCTCGATAACAGTCAAAGGTAACCTCCCATTGGATTTCATCCTCAATGTCCGCAAGCATTCGTTGAAGTTAAATTTCTTTTGTTGCATCTCTTTTCTGGTAGGCTCGGGCATGTATCTCCTTATTCATGATTAGGGTTTAGGATTGGGAGATGAAAGAGGGTAAAAATAATGTTTAAGGTTGTTAATTTTGAAATTCAGCAAGAAAGAATTAGGGTTAAGGATATGTGTTAGTGGAAAGGGTATTTGGCCGTTGGAAAGAAAATTTTTATTTATTTATTTGGTGTAGTTGGCTTGGGTTGGGGAGGATGCTGGAAAACCAAAGATGGGACTATGTTTGGGCTAGCTTTGATACCAAACGACACTGAGTTAACCAAAATCATGATCAAATGACACAAATTTATTGTTGAATTCAAAGAAAATACAACGATGACTCTCAACATAGAACAATATCAATATGCAAACTATCAAACGACAATGATGACTCCTACAACAAGAATAAATCATCACGAAATAAGAAGTAAAACGGTATAAAACACATGAACGACTCTCTCAAGAGGAGGGCGGCAGGTTCTGCTGGAAAGGAAAGGTGCGCGGTAGCAGTAGTGCTAGAGGGAACCAGAATGGTGTTGGGCTGCTGGCAGCGTCTAGGGAAAGGTGAACAACATCTAGAGGATGAAGACGGCGGCCTGGACACCAACCTGAATGGTGAACAACGACCGGAAGATGACGACGGCGGTTTGAACAGCAATCTGGAGGGTGGACAACGACTGGAAGATGATCAAAACAGTCTATACAACAAACTGAAGGGTGACAACACCCGAAGGATGATGAAGGTGGTCTGTACAGGAACCTGGAGGGTGGACAGTGCCCGGAAGATGACGACGGTGGTATGGACAACAACTTGGAACGTGGAAAATGCCCGAAAGATGACAACGGTCTGGACAACAACTTGGAGGGTGGACAGTGCTCGGATGATGACGACAGCGGGCTGCGTGGCGAGTTAGAACGATAAGTATCTCGGTGGGGTCGACCTACAACCAAAGCACCACCCGAGCCTAATGTTCACCACCTTANAACAACTTGGAACGTGGAAAATGCCCGAAAGATGACAACGGTCTGGACAACAACTTGGAGGGTGGACAGTGCCCGGATGATGACGACAGCGGGCTGCGTGGCGAGTTAGAACGATAAATATCTCGGTGGGGTCGACCTACAACCAAAGCACCACCCGAGCCCAATGTTCACCACCTTGNTCTAAAAATCATACTATTATCAAAGTCTTTCAACTTCAATTTTAATCAAAAGCTCGTGGGTGAGGCAATAACTAAAAAAAAAAAAAAAATCAAATCCAGCTAAATGTATATGAAGCTCATGCTAAGGCATCAACCCAAAACCAAGCCTCAAATCCAGCATACATTTCAACAAGGGGCAGCAAAAGAAGTGAGAAATGAGCCCCCAAACATAATTTCTAGCATTTAAAAATGATATCCAACATGTATTTCATCAAGGGGCAGCAAGAGGAGTGAGAAATGAACCCCTNCTTCAAATAGTATCATTATTTAATTATTTTTATTTTAATATTAAGTATTATATTACAATTTTATTAGTTTGATTCTTATTAGTATTAAAAATTTTATCAATTAAATTTATAATTTTAAAAAAAACCCATCAATACTTAACATATTATTCCTTCATTAATAAAGGAATCCATAGTTGTATGTATGTTATCTAAACTTCATATTTCTATCGTCTTTTTAAAATATAACATTTTTTAAAAAGACTTTTGGTTAACTTTAATTTATTTTTCATTTTGAGAATATAATGAACTAAATGATTACTTATTTCTCCAAAAAACAATTTAATAATATTTGCATTATAATCGAAAAGAAGTTTAAATAAAAACCCTAACCATAACAGACTTAGTTTGGCCGCGCATCTGTTCTACCACACGAAGCTTCTTCCCTCAATTGAAGCTCGTTCATTCCTCCTTCAACTACGACATGCAAACATTCTTGCAAACTATGTTGTCACAACAAATCTCTACCTACTTCTTTGCACACAAGACCATGGTTGTGTCTCTACTTCAACCTTTCCAGCATCGTCACCCTCACTTGCTTGACGACATCACCTCCTTCGGCTTCATCTCCTCTACTCAAATGTGGTAATCTCTCGTCAATGCTCTCAGTGCTTCTTTGTCATCTCTGATACTCTCCAATCCCTCGATCAGAAGGTTCAAAACCCTCGTCTTCTCTTTCAGCCTCTCAACCTTGTCTCTACTTCTCTTCGTGCGTGTTGATTGTCTCTTAGTTGAGCTCGATTATCAACTTATAGAACGATTTCATCCCTTCGAGTGCCCGACTGAACACTTCATCTCCCACTCTTTCGTCTCCGCGCTTCCTTTTGTTCATTCATTGAGAAGACTAAAACACTCAACTACTCATTAAAATGAGGTGTTACATGAATGGATTCAATTAGTTTAATATCACGAGATTCTCTTAGGATTCAAAGATGTGGTAAAAAAGTAAAAGACCAAAAATATATAAATTGGATAGAGGAGACCAAAAACGAAGACCGATTTACAAAAAAGAAAATAAAAGAAGTCAAATCATCACACAATCAATATTATAAAGCATAATCCAACTATTTCAGTTCAGCCCTAAGAATTTATCTTATCCATTATTTGCAAAACTAATCTTTCATGAGGTGCCAATTCTTTCATTTCTAGCCATGCTATTTTTCATTTTCCCCTTCATCCTTCTCAGCCTAATCATCCTAAATTTATTCAAATCAACAAACTTTATGGTGCATCACTTGACATATATGTCCCAAAATCACGTAAATCTGCTTTCCCTAATGTTACAATTAATTGGTTCTACTATCATCGTGTCTCTAATATAATCATTTATTGCAAGGTCCTTTCGTGTTTTACCATGACCATTATAAAAATATCATTTCTACCAGACCAAACATATTTTCAATGAATTATTTGCTATTCAACACTTAAGATTTGGAGAAAATTATCATAGTTACATCCACTAAGATAAGTGCATCAGACTTCTTAGGTTAGAAACCTGGCAGAATACCAATTGAGCCAAAGCCTTTTAGCAAAAATTAAACTGAAGTTATTCTATTAAATATACTACATCTAATTATTAATATCACGCACAAGCACTCAATCACATTTTACTAAAATTTAAGCCTCCTTCTCAATTCATTACAATGTTCTAACTATTTAAATTAATCTCACTAATCAAAACTATATCATTTGAGAAAAATATGCACTAAGGAGCCTCAACCTAAAATATTTTGCGAGCATTATTAATAAATAATAAAAAATAAACACTCCTATAGTACAAACTCTGGATATAATCATATAATAGTTAAGGAATTCTTTGATTATCCCAGAATTACTCTTGACACTAATCAACAATCTAGCATGCATATCTTTAATAACTTTGTCAAACTTTTCACATATATTTTATCTTTGCTGCCCACCCAAAAAAAATTCATACTCAATCCAGTTTTTTCAAAAGCAAATACCAATATGGCCCACTTGGAGACTTTGGATCTTAGTAGAAAATGAAAAGGTTATTTAAAATTGATTAGCAAAAAAATAAAAGGAAATGAACCAGCTTTGTTCTGATTTGAGTAGGCTCAACATAAGGAATACAATAGCAATAGAAAGTAGAAAATCAAAAACCATATGAAGATCCTTAGCTTTCATACTCACTATTATCCTCTTTGGTTGAATAGCTCATCATAAGCTCGACCTCATAATTGACATTCCTCAAATGGAATCAAACTAATTCTTCAATATCAATGCTATCTCCAAAAAGTCATTTGATTTTAAATTTAAATTTACCAATAACTACCGAAATTCTTAACTTTAAACACAAATAGGACCAAAATATTTGATTAAAATCCACTTAGACCTAAGAATTTCATTAGAAAAATTATTAATCATAAAATTCAAATACCCCCATTGAACTACAACAAATAAGCATCCCATATGGATTTAAAGTTGACTTTATACATCATTTTTCAAAAACTACACTGTTTTAGATGAAGAATAAAAAAAGTTTATGATGTTCATTTAGCAAGGGCTAGAAAGATCTTGCATTTAGTTTGTTTCAACACTTTCTTAAATATTACAACAAAAAGTTTTGATCATTAAAATATCTCAAAGATATGTCAACCCCTAGACAATTATGATATATCAAAGATGGACTTATTGTTTTTAAATTAAATAAGCACAATCCTTAGTGGCCTAGTAGCATCCCCAATTAGTGAATAAACATGTAGTGAATATCAATTAATGGAGCACGGACTAAGCCAGGACATCTAACTAGTTTGATAGATCCTTAATTTATCACAAGCAACCCCAAAATAATGTAAAATGCTCGTAAACTTAGTCGAAACTTGTGCCCGCTTAACTGGCCTTCTAGTTTAGTGTGTGCAAATCGGTCCTACTGAACTTAATTGGATCCACACCCAATCCGCCAAAGTTAGCATATTAAAATCAGTGGCCTATATCGAGCTCAATCAACCATGCAATGATCTTGAATCTCACAGTTAAAATTATAATTACGTATCAATAAGGTTGATAAGTCAATCTTAGCGCTATAGCTTAAGCCCTCAAGTCAAGCACAAAATGCTCATGAAGCTCGAGATATAATCTAACCAATTAGTTTGGACTTTGGTCAAATGAGAAAACTAGTCAAATTCAAGACTAAACACAAAAGGCATAGTCCAATGTTTGATTAATGGGTGAGGTGAATTTGTCCTTGAAGATTGGTTTATTCATAAGCTCAAAACTCATAACTAAACCGAATCTAACCAAGGTCTACTAAAAAAAAAGGATGAATTTAATTTAAGTGATAAACCACTCAATAACTTATATTGATTTTGAATACACTTCGATTTATAGAATTGAATCAATAGACCAACAAACTAAACCTAAAGGATTCTAGGCCCTCAAATATAAATTCAGATAATCGCTAGAATAGAAGCGAAATAGTTGATTAATTCAAAATACTCTAAGCAAATATTAGTCGGCTTAGCCTAACCCACCTCAACCAATATTATTTGAGTTATATCATTTATCGAGCACCAACAACTCAACTAAAGTACATACATTATCAAATTACAAAAATCAATGGAGCTCGTGACCTCTATCCCAACTATGAAGAACTAAAGCAATCATATGTAAATAATATATAGATTAATCGAAATTGTGGCCATATTTAAGGCTCTAAAATTAAAATATAATGGACTTTTGCCTCATATAAATAGTGTTAGCTACTCTTACGACAATATCATGACAAAAACCCCATCATTAATGCAAAGCTACAATTTTCTTCACCAACACACAAGGCTTGCAGTCCAACATCCTATCCACGCGCACAAAATAGCAAACCTAGTTCTATGTTTACGGTTTGCCTAAAGCTAACCTACCATTGACTATGTCGTTTACACCCATCCGCATGCCATCAAAGTTGGCCTACATTAGATTACCATCCAAATATACTATCTTAACCTGGAGCTCCTCACATAAAATGAAGGTTAAAGGCTATCATCTCTTTGAATCACCCACCCCAACCTTATTTGATAGCCACAACCACCATCTCCTCTTATAACCATGAGTGAGCATTGCCTTCTTTTACATAGTTATGGCAGCCCGCAACCCTCACCACCAACTATAGCAGACCATCCACCACCACATGATAGCCACCAACACTCACGAGGTTGTCACCTCTCCCACTTACACAATCAATTTCCTCGCAAAAATCGGTCCATGACCAACGATGAAAAGTACTATGATGGCTTGATAACAGACATCCCTCCAACTCGCTTGCCTCTTGATGCAACATCAGCTCTTACACCTCCATGCATAGTTCATCATCTCATCTCCCTCTAAAAACTTGTCAGCTTACCACAACCTTGACACAAAGCGACAACCAAGCACTCCTCATGCTAGGGACCATTTGCACTTCTCTAATAAATTCATATCGTCACCTAGCATCCTCCATTGATAAGTCATCTGCCAACATTACAAGCCGCATATCTCATTATTTACATGTTTCCCTCTGCATGTGTAACAAACTCCTGCGCAACCGATTTGCAAACAACTCCACACAAGCAATCAACATCCTCCAAGAACGAGCTAGCACACCCATCAACATCATATGCATGCTACTTGCTATCAATGCAATGACAGAGGAAAACAATTTTATGTGTCAATGCCTCCCAAAACCTTTATTTACAATATATTCCCATAAACACCTTTATTGGCATTATGATATGAGAGTCATAGGCATCTAACGACTCATCATGCTCTTTGCAACAAGCTGGAAAATCTTGTGCAATATACTGTTGACCTCATTTTTCGTGAGGTCTAGTATTTCTCGTAGGAGTTAAGATCTAGCCTTAGGGGTCTTCCTGCGACTGTCTTAGAACCTTAGAAGTGGGACTCGCCTCGTTTAAGTTCGACCTACTTCCTTCGTCCTTTGAAGTTTCGCGTGTGTGGTATCGACTTCTAGCACTTAGAAGAATGAAACTGACATGAGGAAACCCAAAAGGGATTCCTATAGGACATTTCCAAGCCTTAGGGTGACCTTTTGCACAATTCGCACTCCCGCANGACCTCATTTTTCGTGAGGTCTAGTATTTCTCGTAGGAGTTAAGATCTAACCTTAGGGGTCTTCCTGCGACTGTCTTAGAACCTTAGAAGTGGGACTCGCCTCGTTTAAGTTCGACCTACTTCCTTCGTCCTTTGAAGTTTCGCGTGTGTGGTATCGACTTCTAGCACTTAGAAGAATGAAACTGACATGAGGAAACCCAAAAGGGATTCCTATAGGACATTTCCAAGCCTTAGGGTGACCTTTTGCACAATTCGCACTCCCGCACGCACAAACTTTGCAATTCAGAGAGTCGACGCGTCCGATCGCCACAATTCGCATCGCTTGCACTATTATTTGTCGAGGGCTCGAGTAAACCTTTTGAGACGATCGACCGCGGATCGAAATTTTGTGAAATTTGAATTTCAGCGCATTTTTGACTCGCCTCGTTTAAGTTCGACCTACTTCCTTCGTCCTTTGAAGTTTCGCGTGTGTGGTATCGACTTCTAGCACTTAGAAGAATGAAACTGACATGAGGAAACCCAAAAGGGATTCCTATAGGACATTTCCAAGCCTTAGGGTGACCTTCTGCACAATTCGCACTCCCGCACGCACAAACTTCGCAATTCAGAGAGTCGACGCGTCCGATCGCCACAATTCGCATCGCTTGCACTATTATTTGCCGAGGGCTCGAGTAAACCTTTTGAGAAGATCGACCGCGGATCGAAATTTTGTGAAATTTGAATTTCAGCGCATTTTTGACTCGATTGTCGACGACGTCGTCCGAGCGACCCCGGATGACAAAACGAACTGCACCAGCGCGTCCGGAACGTCAATTTTGCCCAGCNCCCCTGCTGAGCTCGGGTTGGTTTTGTTTGGCTTCTGTTGGGCTTAGTTTAGCTCTAGTGGGGAGCTGTNTCTTCAACAGCAAAACATGTCTTCCCCAGCAAAACCAATCCTTTTCTTAGAAATTAAACAACAATCCATAGGCTTTTGAGGTTGTTTGCCTAGCGCAACATAAATCCTCCACCTTTTTTTCTTTAGGCATTCGTTTAGCTCTGCCGTACGATTTAAGCCCTAAACTCGTTCTAGGTTCNGCTTGGTTCAGCTTTGATTGAGGGTTGTGTTGCTTTGTTCAGCCTTTACCCGAGGAGTGGTCAAGAGGTGGCTNTCTTCTTTACATAGGATGTTTAGAGGACTACAACCATAGGGCCGTTTGATTTGATACTACAAANTAAGTGTTGTTTATCTAATGAGAACACGAACTGTAGTTTGGATCACTTATTTCCTGCTTGTTTTCTGTTCTCTGTGCGAAGAACATCCTTTTGTGTTTTAAATTATTGATTCTCTTAACAGTTTTNTGTTGTTTATCTAATGAGAACACGAACTGTAGTTTGGATCACTTATTTCCTGCTTGTTTTCTGTTCTCAGTGCGAAGAACATCCTTTTGTGTTTTAAATTATTGATTCTTTTAACAGTTTTGGTATGAGGCCCGGGTGTTGCCTTCTAACTAATTTTTAATATTTAAGTGTTTCAACAAACTGTTTTCTATGGCTAAGAGGATCATTTTATTGTGTGTATAAATATGTATAGTTTAGGCCTTAGAAATGATCATGCCTCCCCTGATGAAACAATCTGTATATTATATTCTTCACCTCTGCCCTTCTCTTTTCCATGGAGAAGAGGTGAACTTCCTAGTATGATGTATTTTTTCTCCTTTCATATTTATTCTTATGTTAAGAAAGGACAAGGTAGACCNATATATATATATATATATATATATATATATATATATGTATATATATATTTATATGTATATATATATTTATATGTATATATATTAATTAAACCTTTTTTTTTTTACCCGCCCCCTTTCCTCTATAATCCCTATCACTCTCTGCGTCCGAGCTCTGTCTCCTTTCCTTCTCCCGTTCGCGTGTCTGGCTCTTTCCCTTTCTCGGTCTCGAGCCGAGCGAGCTCTTTCTCCTCCACGCGAAGAAGGGTTGACCTCGTCCGTCCTTCCCTGACTTTCTTCTGCCCGCGGCCTTCCTTCCCGAAGCCGCGCCAGTCGCTCTGAGCCGTGGATTTCCTTTTCTTGGTAGTTTGACTCTGGGAGGCTTGCTCCCTGGGACACTGGAATGGCATTTCTTCTCCTCTTCCCGATGCTTCCCTCGCTGCCATTAGTCTCGCCGCTCGGTCCGAGAGACTTCGTTGGCTTCGCCTTCTGTAGGCAGGGAGAGTCCATTTTCTTTTTGGCCCGATTCGAGTGCTGTGGACTGTTGGTGGGTGTGAGCTCTTCTCTGTTCTCCTCTCGTCTTNTTCTTCTCTTCCCGATGCTTCCCTCGCTGCCATTAGTCTCGCCGCTCGGTCCGAGAGACTTCGTTGGCTTCGGCTTCTGTAGGCAGGGAGAGACCCTTTTCTTTTTGGCCCGATTTGAGTGCTGCGGACTGTTGGTGGGTGTGAGCTCTTCTCTGTTCTCCTCTCGTCTCTGCCTATAAGGGTAGTTCTTTTGGATTTTTAGGAGATTGTTGAGAAAAGATTTTCTAAGAGGAGAGTGAGAATTTTGACTGTGGGGAGATTGGAAAGGGGAATTTCTGTGAGAACACTTCTTTGGGGTGAACTCTTGTGTTGCAGGGTTTTACTTTGGCATTCTTGAGGTACTCTCCTTTTCCCCCCTTCTGTGGTGCCTCGTTGCCTTTCGATTTTCACTCTGCCGAGGCTTTGAGCTCGTCTCTGTTGGATGATACAGCATGCTAGTTCTTTTTACTTTCATATATTTTGAGGCATTCACTTTAAAAGCATGTGAGGTATAGGAGTATGAGCATGTTTTAGGAGTTCGATTTGGTTATTTGTTCAAACTAGGGATTGCATCTTACTAATTTATGCATGTTTGGGGGCTCGGTTTTGGCTTCCTGTGGCACTCCTTGGTTTAAAATATATGCTATGAAAAAAAATCTATTTAATTTATAAAGTATTATGGCTTGTTCTGAGGGCTTGGTTTAGCTCCTCGTGAAGTTCCTCTCCTGTTCGGATATCTGTTGAAGTAATTTCATGCTTGGGACATTTAAATATGCAGGTTGTTCCTTAGGCTTAAAATGGCTAGAACTTCTTTTTTTTATATATACATAAAAATCTGGATTTTAACACTGTCGGCCTTGGCTTTGGTTTTGATTGAGCTCGGTTTGGCTCTGGTTGGGGACTAGCTTTGGCTTTGTCTCTAGTTGAGGGCTGGTTTTGGCTTTTGATTCTTGTTCAGCTCTGTTTCGGCTTTTGGTCCTTGTTGGGCTTGGTTTTCGCTTGGTTTGGAGCCTCGGCTTTGGCTTGAAATGGCTAGAACCCTTTTTTNTAAAAATCTGGATTTTAACACTGTCGGCCTTGGCTTTGGTTTTGATTGAGCTCGGTTTGGCTCTGGCNGGCGTACGGTGTTGATGATAAAGGCACACCGAAGATAGAGCAGAAAGATACCCTATCCTATAACGTCAAGATTCAANGTACGGTGTTGATGATAAAGGCACACCGAAGATAGAGCAGAAAGATACCCTATCCTATAACGGCATTTGATGAACAATAGGATATGGTATCCTTCACCGACATAAGTCTAGCGGTAGTCGGCTTGAAGGACAATAGGATATGGTATCCTTCACCGACATAAGTCTAGCGGTAGTCGGCTCGAACCTCCTAAGGAATAGGATATGGTATCCTTCACCGACATAAGTCTAGCGGTAGTCGGCTCGAACCTCCTTAGGATGTGAGCAGTCATATGCCTGGTAGCGTAATCGACTCGTGGACAACACAGATTTCAAATAAAAAAAAAAAANAGGATGTGAGCAGTCATATGCCTGGTAGCGTAATCGACTCGTGGACAACACAGATTTCAAATAAAAAAAAAAGAGATAAGTTTTGATAAATCATTTTCAAATGAAAATACACTTTTCTAAANATTAATAATAAAGAAAATGTGTACCCAGTTCACAGAACGACCTTTGTTTTTTTTTAGTGTCTGCACTAAAATGAGAAGGTATTGGCCGATACTGACCCTCAGAGCTTTCTTTTTGAAGCTGCTACGATGGAGTGCCCAACTCTTACTTTCTCCTGCAACTTACCCGCCGGCCGAGAGGCCCGCAATATTGCCCCTAAGATCAAATTTGGAGCGGGATTTGATGAGTTGGAGGTCGTACTTGGAAAGGCTCCATTCGTCATCATGAAAGTCACTCCTCCTGAAGTTCAAGAGCCTTCTGCTGGGTTTGACATGAACTGTCACTAGGACTTTCCTGCTTATAAGAAAACGAAGACAGTCACTGCCCCAACGTCCGTTAAGTCAGTCGTCCCTTCGTCCGTCCGTTCGAGAGTAGTTACACCTACTGCCACTGGCTTCACTGTTACTGTGCCCGTCGTATCTTCTGCTAAAGGAAAGGAAGTCTTGATTGAAGAGGATTCAGTTGATGCGTTTATTGCCCCGCCATCAGTTTTCGAGACTGGTTCCAGTTCAAGAACCGCGCCGCCGACTAGGTCACAAAGAATGAATCGTAGTCGGAAGATTCAGAGGGCTNTTTTCTTTTTGTTTTATCGAAGTTTTGGGACGAGGCACTCGTATTACTTTTCTTTTCTTTGGGAATTTCCTTGGGAGTTTTGAGGATTTTCTTTTACTTGAGTCTTTTTCGTCGAGTCTCTCGAATTTCTTCGCTGTTCTTCGGATTTCCTAGATGACGTTTTCCTCTGGACTTTGCTTTTTGAGGTGCATTTGAGTTTGCTATGCTTAAGGAACATCGGATCTCACGGACGTACAGGTTTGNAATTATTTCAGTCATCCTTTCAGTTTGTCAGGGAAGCGTGGTTGCCTTCGATGGTCCTTTCGTTGGCTTTGGTNGGAGCCAAACCATAGGATAGACTGGGAAGCCACTGAGGTTCTCCTCAGGATCTGTGACCTCCCCTAGTTTTTTCTTCATTTGGATTCCTCAACAATGTTCCAGATTTGAGCCTTCCCCTTTTTCACACAGTTTCTCTTCATTTGGATTCCTCAACAATGTTCCAGATTTGAGCTTTTCCCCTTTCACACATTTTCTCTTCATTTGGATTCCTCAACAATGTTCCAGATTTGAGTCTTTCCCCTTTCACACCTTTGTCCGATTTTGTTGTAAAGTCCTATCCTTTTGACCTCTTTGAAGACATTATTCCCTGATTTTTCTATCGAGGAGTTTTCTTAGGTGACTTCGGTCATTTAAGATGTAATTAACTATAGGGGTTTGCCCTTATAAGTTTTCTTAGGTGACTTCGGTCATTTAAGATGTAATTAACTATAGGGGCTTGCCCTTATAGGAAGGTTTCCCAAACCCAGCTTAAAATAAACCCTATTTAATTCTTTGTATTAAATAGGGGAACTTGTCGGCAAATAGNCTTCCGAAGCGGGCGACGGGATTTCAATTCCGGCGGCCGACAGCTTCTTACGGTCGACCCCCAAACGTAACTTCCCCTTTTTAAACGCCGACACTGTCCAACCACTGTCCAGCCAATATTGATCCGAGTTTCATTTGCCATCACATCTTTTCTCCTCCGTTGCCCATCCTACTAATATCTTAACTCATTCCTTGGAGCCTTCCACACCGTCTAGGAACCCATGACCAATGTCACATTTTTTTTAATTTGCCTTTAATGAATGCAGCATGCTAGTCACAACATACATTTATATGCACCGAACATAATANATTCCTTGGAGCCTTCCACACCGTCTAGGAACCCATGACCAATGTCACATTTTTTTTAATTTGCCTTTAATGTATGCAGCATGCTAGTCACAACATACATTTATATGCACCGAACATAATATCATTGAAGCAACCAAACCTCAGCTTCCAGTTAGTTTATCTTCCAGAATAAAATATGAAGGTATTTTTTTGAAGCCATATCACGATGCAAAACCTCAATCTATTAACACATGCATGTAATCAACAATAAAAATAAAATCCAAAATTATGATTTAATTCCATTACTAATGAGATTGTGTCTGACCACCACTCACCATCTTTGCTCAAAACTGAAAAACAGAATGAATAACATGACTTTACTGGCTTAGGTAGAGGCATATCCATAATATAATAATTATTAGACTAATAATTTGTCACATGCAACCTTTTACATTAGTCAATAATAATTATTGACAATGCTAACTTAAACAATCATAGCTATCAGATTGGGCTTGCCAGAGTGTAATAGCACACCGAGAGAGCTTTTGTAATTTGATGTTTTCACCTAGCTTGACAAGTCTTTCAAATACATCGATTCCCTTACTGTTATTTTTCCTTCTATTGCTTTTTACTAGACTCCGGGAGTTTCTTGTGTGGTGGTACTTTCTTCAGTTTTACCTTAAATTTTTTTAGTTCTACATAGGCTTACATTCATCAATTACTGATTTTGTTTTTGTCTTATCAGCCATCATTTGATAAAGTTTCTCCCCCATCATTCCTTGAACTGGGATTGGGTGATCTCGTCTCTATATATAGTGAACTATGTAAAGTTGGAAAACCTCCACCTGTTATAGATGCAGAAGATTTAAAAAATGATCCTGAGGTCAGATAAGTGAATTTTTGCTTCTAAGTTTAATATTTATTTACTTCTTTTGTGCTTTCTACATAAAATCTTATTCTTTTGAAATGTGCTATTTCTATTGTTATTAATGGC
>JXCR01033753.1:38319-48549 GCA_002079205.1 Phalaenopsis hybrid cultivar | reverse complement strand
CTACTCGAGATGGAATTGCAGGTTGATAATTTCTTAAGAACTATTACAATTGTTAGCTTAAACTTAGAATAATAGTTATCACCCCACAGAACTAAGTGATAACACCTATTATGGGAATACATGAACTCTTAGGAGAAGTCAATCGACAATCCCACCATAGATTGCAAGTTCTTTGAATTGATGCCTAACCTTCACAGAAATGGTAAGAGATGCCTAACAACCTTCCTGAGTTAATGAGGACCTAACTGAGATCAAATTCGTTTATATCACCTTAGAGATCACCACATCATTGAAACATTGCCGTTGGCAAATCAATGTCCATCTACAAAAATAATCGGAAGTAAGGGAGTTCAAATTAAGTTTACTAGCATAAAATTGTCACAAGCTTTACTTTCTGCTTTCCCAAGAATATTGTCAATCAATGGCTCCTTTACGGGGTCTTACTGATTTTTCATAATAAACTCCTTCAGATGTCCCCAATTTAAAGGTTACTTCATTAAATATTTAGGTGATGACAATCCTCTATCATATGCCCACGATCGTTGTGATAATAATAAACCTTATTGAGGTCCCTTTTCTCAAGAAAAGAGTGGATCAAATTGTTTCATTTGAAATACTCATGCCCCTGGATGGTCCAACATCATAAAAGTATCTTCAATGCTATAATGTTGAGCACCTGCTTTCTGTTGAAAAGTTTCAGATGCTTCCTGCTTGTCGCTTATTTCCTCTTTTTGTACTTTTAGGTCACGACAAAACCATAAACAAAGTATTAACATCCATATCTGGCCAACATAATGATAAGAAGTTAGACGAGTGAGGTTTTGACAAGTACAAGATGAAGAAGAATGACGATGCACTGGAGAGAGTAAAAAAGGAGGAAGGAAAGTGGAAGGAGAGAAGATTAGAGAGCCAATAATCCTTGTAGAAAATAAATAATGGAAAATACTCTCCACAATCTTATTAATTTCTTTGTATAAGAAGGAAAACATATATAAATCTCTCTAAGACATTACGGAATTGGAATAATTTTTAAAAATGATGAAAAACAATTAGGGGCCGGCAAAATTATAGGAAAACACAAATTGTTCTCCGAGAGTCATAGAGAGATAGATCCAACATTACGAAGCAATGATTCGTTTGCCTTAAACTTTTTGATATCCAAGGGTCATAGGAAAATAGATCCAATAGTACAAAAACTCGATCCATGTTCCTTAAGTTCTTTGATATTATTGGAATGGCAGAATTTCAACGCTCACCCTCAAACTAGATGGTAGAAATCTATCATTCTAAATTTGTTTATGATATTTTTAATTGTTGGGTTACATAATCCTTTGGTGAATATGTCAGCCAATTGATTTCCTGTAGACACATTTAAGAATAGATCAAGTCACTTTCCAATTTCTCTTTTATAAAGTGTTTATTGATCTCAACATACTTGTTACGATCATGTTGTTAGGCTTAACTAAATTAAGGAATTCTAATTTGTCACCCTTTAAAATATTTTTGAAAGATTTAAGGGGATCTCACCTTTAAGTTTAAGAAACTTATCTTATGGGAATTATTCCCCTTAATCATTTCCATGCTCCTAAGATATATATATTTATAACTACTACTCTAGAGCATATAATCAAACTTTTTCTTAGAATCACCCGACACCTTACAAAACGATAATTCTTTCTACCAAGCATAAAAAAATCAATTTATGAAAATCCATTTTCTAAAGTAATTGAGCGGACTGTTCTTAAAGTATGTGTTTGCTATGACAAGAAGATATGCCATTTTGAGCAGAGCATTAAAATCACATATTTACCTCATTCAGTATATACTACAAATATTCACATAGCCAACCCAACCAGAATTTAAATTTCATTAAATAACCATCAATTATTATTCTCTCTACCTCAAGTATTAATTATAGTAGTTCATCCATCTCATCCTGAAATTATATTTTAAATATATTTGTAGTCCAACTCGAGCAGCATAAACACTCAACACATCTATAATATCATCACTAATAATTAACAAAAAGAAGAATCACTATAACACTAATTTGATTTATCTCGACAGTTTTTATCTTTCAGCTCTATATTCAATATGATCCCAACCCATTGTTTAATTAAATTTTATAATAGACAATAAGCTATAACCTTCCACACTATCCTTAGATTTTTTTCCCCTTTTATTTAGTATCTTGAAAACAGAAAATAGTTGTTCATCTAATAAATATTTCTACTAATCCATCTTTAGTTTTCATTTTCCATGCAAAAAATCTAAAACTAGTTTTATGCTTAGCTAATTAATGAACCCTTTTCACCACAGTTGGTTTAAATTATAACATGTCACTTCTGGTTGATTTTCAAAAAATATTATAATCATACTATAATCATTATCATGAAAAAAGGCACAATACACTGCAAGCCTTCATTGAGTTCAATCAAATGCAAAATAACAATCATAATTAAAATAATAATGAAAAATAAATACGATAAGAAAAAAATTATAACTTCAACAAGAATAATGATTCCTAAATTATAAAAAGAAAAGAAGTACAATGGCAGGATTGTTGAACATGACAATAAAAATTTTGATTATGTTTGAACTATTTTGGATAAAAAACAATTCTTATAGCAGCACAACTTGTGCAAAAAAGTCATGCTTTAACCTGAAAATAAGAAGATGAAAACAATAACATTTCATCACTAGTAATAAATGGAGCAGAAAAAAATATCATAAAACTAATCGACGTAACAGATGTCCTCTACAACATCAAACGTTGAAAAATATGAAAATTTCACTACTCTGCTTAATATCTTTAAGACCGTTAATTTTAAATGTCACAACGAATATTAAAATTTCGAAAGTAAAAATTTTAATATATAAATTTGACGAAACACACATTGATAAAAATTAAATCGCTCATAGTAATTGAAGAAAAGTTGAAACAATGTTTCCAGGAAACTTTAATTATATGAAACATGTGATGAAAAAAAAAAAAAATTCAAACAATAAACTAATCAATACAGAGCATAAATAAACATTTTCCATTGGCCATTCCTTATTACACTAGAAGCAAAAAATGCAAAAAAAAAGATAGAAGAAGAAGAATGCAGTCTACTCAACCTGAAAAAGATGTAGCAAGTAAAAGGACGCACCTAAGTTCACCATGTTGTCTCTTTCCAAGATTTAGAAGAATCACTAAGAAACCTGTCCCAAGTATCTGCATAATAAATGATATTTTGGCGCTAATCAAAACTCGAAATTTCTAATGAAGTAAAATGCCAAAATAGTCCCCTAACCATTTAGATTGAGTCATTTTAGTTCCAAAGTTTATGAATGTGTTAAATCAGTCCCCATACTATTTATTGGGGCTAAACTAGTGCTGATTGGGGACTATTTTAGCCCATATTAAAAGAGACAGGGACTAAATTGATAATTTTATAAAATTTGAGACTAAAATGACCCCCTGCAAGGAGCCACGAGACCATTTTAACACTTTTTTCTCTTTTCTAATGTGTGTTAAGGAAGAAAAAATGAAATTATGACGGAAAAAGAAAAAACAGTTACATATAAAGGCCCAACATCCCATCTATGCGCAACAGGGGCAAACAAAAACCAGAGAATGACACCAGCCCATGCCTTTAGACTTACAGAGAAAATCGCGACCAGCACCATATCTATAGAATGGGATAAAACAAAAAATAAATCATTTAATCTTCTCTTTGACTCGGTTATCTATTTAGAAATGCATTATTACAAGGTATACCAGGTAATCTCAATCTTTCACGTAGGAGATAAAAGAGTTTCCTCTTCCACCAGGTTGCCGATTGAGGAATGTGGAACTTCTGAAAGCCCATGGTATAAAAGAAAATTACAATAACTAACTTCTTTCAGAGTACCTGTTATGTGCGATTGGCATTAACTCAACTAAAATGAGAAGATATTACCAATTCATCATCATCAATATCATCATAATCGCAGAGATGTTTAGCAGGAGCCTCAGGCATTACAGCAACCATCAGTGAATCTGACAAAAGTATTCTTCTCACTTCAACTTAAATAGCAGACAAATACTGAAGTAACTCAGCAAATTTGTAGAAAACCCTGGAAAAATTCATATGTAGCCTTTGGCTAAGAATACCAATCCAATTCTATAAAATCATCCTAGATATAATAACTTGTCACAGGTTTCTATATTGTTGTTCTTTGATAGCGTACAACCAATTATATAATCTTCAAAATTTGACGGTAAACAAACGAACATACAATCTTAAAGATTGGCAAAAGTTCATTTATCCATGCTCATTTAATAGGGAATAAATTGGCAGCACAATAAATTTAAAACGCAGCTTTAAATCAGTTTTTGAGATGTACGGTTCTATATTAGATATATATACNATATATATATATATATGTTATCAAAGGACTTAATAAAACAATCGATGGATATATATATCTGTGTGTGTGTGTAACTTATATGTGGCACTGATAGGATCCAACGTCAACATCACAACTGTTTTTCATAAAAATTAGGCCAAACATAACATTTCTTCAATAATTCAAAAAACTCAACAAGAATACAAAGATAAACACCAACAATTCGAGAGGTAAGCAATCTCCTCAAATTCCTACAATTCGAAAGGTAGGAAATCTCTCTCAAACCCTAAATCTGAGACTCACAACTCAATATCATACATAAACTTAACCCTAGACATAACAAACCTATTTATGCCCAATAATAATAATAATAATAATAAAATGAATTTCCCTTCGCGTATAAAATACAAATTTGCTCCCAGGCTAGGCACCAATGCAACAAATACTCCCACAAAAGACATGTTGTCCTCAAAATAGGAAAGAAATTAGTGTTCCTCCTCCACTACAACCGTCTCTATTTATTCCTTTTTTGTCCCCTCATCATGCATTATGAGAACTTCTAATTTTCGATCCTTGTAACGGTGTCCTGGGATAAACTTCTCATCACACAGAAAACATAACCCTTGGCTCACTTCTCCCGAATCTCTGTCACTATAGAGGTTTGAGTGTTGCTCCCAGTTGTAGGGCAGTCAAAACGACTTGTTGTTCGCGAACAACTCGTATTCGGCTCGTTAAGAAGCTCATGTTGGCTCATTTGCTAAATTAACGAGCTGAACACGAACAAAGATTTGTTCGTCCGTGTTCGGCTCGTTTTGGCTCAAAATAATATTGATGAATAGTATTTTTAAAAAATTTAATTGACTTCAAGGGAACAAAGAATTATAATCAATTAAAAGTATTAATTAAGAAAATATAATAAAATTTATTAAATTAGATTCAAATGATGTTTTAATATAAACAATAATTTTTAAATCTTATCCCAACCCTTAACATCTTATGCCTACGTGATTATGGTTGTCAAAACGACTCCATGTTCGTGAACAACTCATGTTTGGCTAGCTAAGCAAATGAGCCGAACATGAACACACTTTTTGAGCTCGAAATATAAACGAGCCGAACATGAACACACTTTTTGAGCCCTCGCTCGTGTTTGGCTCGTTTACACCTCTACCCGGTTGTGGTCCATTATACGTGTCCCGTGCAGCCTTTCTCTGGACTATCATATTTAGAGCTTTTGGTATCGCCCTGGTTGAGCAGTTTGGTACGGCGTTCTATCTTTGTTTCTCATGCTGGCAGTCACCTCCTGAGTCAAGTATAGAATTGCTCATGTATGTCTCCTCAAATTACTAAAAAATGTTCCAACATATAATCCTTGAATTCCTCCCATGAATGGATCATATATCAAACCTCCCTCACAAAAATCAGGATAAAGATTTCCCTTCCAAACAAAACCCTGTCGCCATGTGTTTTTCCTCCCCATCTATCTATGTCAACATGTTTCATTCTATCATATTGCACAAAATTGTGAGCAATATTAATTATTGGCTTATTATCACAATAGTCTCATGGGCTCTTCTCACTCCATCTTTAAATCCCTAAAAAGAATTTTTAGCATAGAAACTCACATATCCCTTCTGTCATTGCCCTAATTTTGCTATGAACTAGACTGTGCTACAATATTTTAGTTTTTTTTGTCATGTGATCACGCTGCCTCTAAAATAGATGCAATATTTGAATGTGGATTTCTGTCTACAAGTAAAATTATATAGACTACATCTACATTGGCTTTAAGTCCTAACTTTTTATTTCTTCTAAGCAAAAATCCCTTCTAAAATTATGCCTAAAGCTGAAATAGATAGCTTGCAGTGAGAATTTAGATCATGCATGAATTAAGTTACCATATTTCCAGTAAAATGTCACAGATTACCTTATCCCAAGTTACCTGTGCGGCTTTAGCACTCTTCCTTGGCACTAATCAGCATAACCCTCACAACTCTTGTAATTGTAAGCACACAACACTCTTGGAAAAAGAATATGAAGAAGTATTGGAGAAAGAAAAGATAGAGTGATTGCAACACTTGAATGCTTGGAACCTTGGATAGTTCTTGGATGGATCCAAAAGAAGGGAGGTAACTTTTTATAGTCCTCCCCAAGCCTAAGAGAACTTTCTGGATTACATTAGAATAGTCTGGTTTCTAGATAGTTCTACACAATTCTCTTATATACATACATGACCCTAGATCATTCTAGGTTATTCTTGAGTTCTCCTTGGAGCTTTTTCTTCTAACATTCTCCAGAATGCGATGGAGTCTTCTAGAGCTACTTGGATTGCTCTCATCCATCCGGTCTTTTCTAGAATCTTCTCTCCCATGGTTGTCTTCCCAATGTCATAAATATGACAAAGCGTGACACTCTCGCCCATTTTAGCTCGCAATGCCCTCATTGCGACTTCCACTTGGTATCGTCAGTTTTTTTCTTGTCTGGTTGTAGTGACACTCGAACCAACTCCCTTTGCTTGCACATCGACTTGGCAAACTAGGATTTTTCCTTGTTTGTATGGGGGAGGAGTGTCATGCGATAAGAATTCATGATTGGTGACTCAGTCCTTGACTCTGACCTAATCTGGTGATCTTTCTCCCTTCTTGGTGGAATGCCCTTCTTGAATTGGATCGTCGATAGCATTTCGACTTCTAGCTTGTCAGTCCTTGTTGTCGGTACTAAATAAGCTTGGTTTCCCTCCATGATGCACATGTTATTGGCGAAGGGTATTGAGAATGCTTTGACTTGATTCAAGAAGTTTATCCATAGTACAACTTTAAAAAATCATCCATCGGAATGAAAAAAAGTCTAAGGTACCTGACTACGCTCCAATACTGGTCTTTACTCCTCTGGCTATTCCATAGATTGACATTGTTGTTGACTTAACTACTTTGACGGAGCCTCCTCCTTCAGTCATCCACAAACCCAACCTTTTTGCTTCTTCGTCGGAGATGAAATTGTGAGAAGCACCCGTGACCACCATTGCTCTAATGGTCTTCCCGCCTATTACAATCTCCATAAAGAGTAACCCCTTTGCTTGGGGTTTTGTCGGAGCTTGCATCCCATTCAGTAACTGTATAGCCCCTACTTGTGCGGCCATATTACCACCTTCCTCCTGATGGCTTGCAAGGAGAGATTTTAGTGTCTTCTTCCGAGGGTAATCCCTTGCCCAATCAGGTCCTCCACAAAAGGAAGTTGTTGTTATGCGGTTTGGTTTTGTAGCCTTTAGACTTCCATCTGTCTTTTGCCTTGGATGAAGTCAATTCGTGGCGGGCCTCTTCCTTGTGTTGATCCTTGTCTTCCTCACCCTTGACATAGATACTCTTCTTATCTTTGGGCTTTGTTGACTATTTTGAGTAATCAATTAGGCTTTCAGCGACCGCGATGACAATGACAAGATCTTCCTCTCCGCGCCTCCCAAACTCTGTCTTTGCCTACTGTTGGAGTTCATCCATAAAGTTGAAAAGAGCATCCTTATCAGACATGTCGAAAATTTCAAGAACCAAACTTGTGAACTCCCTAATATACTCCTACATAGATCCCTCTTGTTTCAGTCTTCACAATTGGGTTTTAGCTTCATCCTCCGCATTCTCAGGGTAGAATTGACTCTTTAGCTCTCTTTTGAAGTCATCAAAAGTGGATATGGTGCACATACCTTTCTCAATATCTCATCTGCTTCTCCACCACAACATAGCGATGTCAGGAGGTAAAGGGTTGCAAATTGAATTCTTGCACCCTCATCTATAATCCTCATCGCTCAAAAGTATTGGTTGAGTATCATAGTAAGTTGTCTAATTCCTTTGCGTTGCGAGCTCTCCCAAAACTCTTAGGTTTTGGTACTTTGATGCGTTTGGCTTTGAATGTATGATTGTTAGTGGATGTCGCTAGTGCTCTATTGCATAGCAAAATATCTCCACGCATCTCCTCCAAGCTAGCAAGTACGCCGCTCATCTCGTCTTCATAGGCTCTTTGTGCCTCCTAGAGCTCCCTATCAAGTCCTCCCGCATCTTAGCCATTTGGTCCCTTAAAGACTCCTATAGTTGGAGCATCATACCTCTGGTCGTCAAATGGATTGTCACTTCCTCCTCGAGTCAATCAACCTTTTGGCCATGATCCTCTAACTGAGCCTCCACACAATTCATTGCCTCCTCCACCCGAGCAAGACATGAAACAAAGCCGTGCATGATCTCCTTAGACCTCTCATGTGGTTTAGATGCAGCTGGATTTCGTTGCTCCTGATGACCTTGCCCTTGTTGAGATGATTACACATAAGTGGCTTCAGACTCTATTACGTGCTCTCTAACGCTCTTTGTCATACCTTCGAACCGAGACTCTAATACCAACTGTCACAGATTTACTTATCCCAAGTTACCCGTACGACTTTAGCGCTCTTTCTTGGCACTGAATCAGTCTACCCTCACAACTCTTGGATTTGTAAGCACACAACACTCTTGGAAGAAGAATAGAGAGAAGTATTGGAGAAAGAAATACTTCACTAAGAAATAGTGATTACAACACTTGAATGCTTGAAACCTTAGATAGTTCTTGGATGAATGCTTGGATGGATCCAAATGAGGGGAGAGACACCTATTTATACTCCTCCCCAAGTCTAAGGGAACTTTCAAGATTACATTAGAATAGTTTAGTTTTCAGATAGTTCTACATTATTCTCTTATATACATATATGACCTAAATCTTTCTAGGCTATTCTTGACTTCTCCTTGGAGTTTTTTCTTCTAACATTTTATAGAATGTGATAGAGTCTTCTATAGCTACTTGGATTGCTCTCATCCATCTGGTTTTTTCTGGAATCTTCCATCACATGGTTGTCTTGTCAATTTCTTACGACGGAATGTGACAATAAGCTAATATAAAATTTTGAATGTACATAATAAATAAATTTAGCTACTATCCTAAGGTGCATCTCATAGTCCACTCTAGGGTTTTATTTTACTTTTCACTCGGATCAATTGGGGCAAAAACAAATTTACAAGCCAGTTTCCTGTTTCCTTTAGTACATCAATGACTTTTGTTGTGAAATGAATAACCCCTGATGTGAGTGAGCAACCTCTACTCCTGGGAAAAACTCCTACTTCTCACATTGTTTTATCTATGATGGAGCTTTGGATAATAAGATAACCAAGGGTTTTTAATCGTTGTAATTGATGACTAACATACCTAAGTGATTATAAGAGGTGTGAAAACTGAGGAAATTACAAAGTCAATGAAGCCTTGAAAAAATCCCAAGCAATATAAGATCACATTAGACTTTAAAAATTAAAAATGCGTAAATATGATCGTTAAAGCCTTAGAAGCGCTTGGAAATTATTTGGGAACGNATTGTTACAGTGCCCATGTGTCATGGCTCACTATTGTTGTCTATTTATTTGCTCTAATCTTTGTGCTGACCATTATATGAAACAGATCTAATGAAATCAATAAATTTGTCTCATACTATTATATGGTTTTCGATCCTTGGTCTAGCTTTCTTAAATCATTCATTAGCTTGGTGCAATCTACTACACTGCTCTAAAACAATCTCTTAAAATTTGTCCAATAATTTATTTCATCAGATTTAATGATATTGCGTTGAAGACACTCCTAGAAATCATCATGACTGTTAGAATGATAGATGCTTCACATTGCATTCTTCCCTCACGACACAGATCTCATCCCAATTCCTCTCTAGGATGCAATTGGTTTCACATGCAATCTGCCCTCTTCATGTAGACAGGGATCTCCAAGGGGACTTGACACTAAAAATTTAAAGTCATTCGGTTATTTGGTTACATTTAGGATTTAATTTGAGTATTATTT
>JXCR01033753.1:22383-38274 GCA_002079205.1 Phalaenopsis hybrid cultivar | reverse complement strand
AAACGGTATGGCGGCGTTTTGAAAACGCCGCCCGCACTTATAAGCTGCCCCAAACGGACCCTAGATGTGATCTGTTGTTTGTGAGGTATTTTTTAAGTGGTTTGGGGTTAAGGAGATGACGTAGAATCAATCATAGCTCATAGAAGACCTAATTTTCCTAAAAAGTACTCTTTCAATGTTCTCTTCAATATTGCTTATGGTTAATGGCTGCAAAGCTCCATGGATGATGAGATGGATATTCGGGAGATTGTAAAATGAAAATTACACAAAATGATTAAATCAATAATACAAAAGAAAACTCTCAAGTTGCTTAGTCTTGACCTTATCCATTGTTCTACCATGCAACACTCGACATTATAAAACACCCTTGATGTATAAAGGACTCATCACATGTTTTTATAACCCCTGAATGATATTACAAATATATAGTCCAAAAATATAAGCATACTAGACTATGTTACCATACAACAATATTTATGTTAAAACCACAATACATGACTATAATTAATTATGCACATAGAAGTACATAACTATAGCCAATAACCCTTCGCCATATAACTAATGATAAGCCTATGACGCATTGCATCAATCCATAATTTTCTTATCAATCACTAATTTAAAGATTCTTTTTCTTGCTTATCATTTAATAACACTGTTATGTCATCAACATAAACCAATAAAGTTATGGCTCCCCCCTATATCTGATCGTCCAATGAACAAAGCATGATACCCCTAACTACTACCCTATGAATACCATTTCTTGAGCAAATATTGCAACCATGCTATAGGTGATCGCTTGATACCTTACATTGTCTTTTAAATTTTGTGCACCTCATTAAATTTCCTCCTCTAAATCATTATGAAAGAATGCATTTTGAACATCAAACTATTGCAATGCTGATGGATATTAGCAGCCAATGAAAAGAGGACTTATTTTATTCATCTTTTCAATTTGACCAAATGTCTGCTGATAATCAAATTTTATTAGCATGTGAAAAGGTTGCATTATAAAAGAAAAAAAAAACATGAATTGCTTAGGGTTCTATAGTTGACCACAGATTTTTTTTAGTCCATTGACTTAAAAAAATTGTCCAAGCTATGAGTTTGATTATTATTACTTCTGAACATCATAACTAAAATAGTTAATTTTATTGCTCTATCTTGAACTTAAGAATTAAAATAATGAACATGATTGCTAAGGGGTGGTTGCATGGAAACTTTAACACAAGGATTATGTGAGATTAACTTAAAATTGTCAAAGGGTGAATATGAGAATTCAAATCCTACAAAAGCTACATTACATTTACCCACCATCTCATGGTAAATCAAGGATTTACTGAATTCCAAAGTTCCGTGAGTTTAACGGATGTCAAAGATGTGAAGATCATTGTTACAGTGCCCATGTGTCATGGCTCACTATTGTTGTCTATTTATTTGCTCTAATCTTTGTGCTGACCAATATATGAAACAGATCTAATGATATCAATAAATTTGTCTCATACTATTATATGGTTTTTGATCCTTGGTCTAGCTTTCTTAAATCATTCATTAGCTTGGTGCAATCTACTACACTGCTCTAAAACAATCTCTTAAAATTTGTCCAATAATTTATTGCATCAGATTTAATGATATTGCGTTGAAGACACTCCTAGAAATCATCATGACTGTTAGAATGATAGATGCTTCACATTGCATTCTTCCCTCACGACACAGATCTCATCCCAATTCCTCTCTAGGATGCAATTTGTTTCACATGCAATCTGCCCTCTTCATGTAGACAGGGATCTCCAAGGGGACTTGACACTAAAAATTTAAAGTCATTCGGTTATTTGGCTACATTTAGGATTTAATTTGAGTATTATTTTGATAATAAAACCATATTTAGTAAACTCTGCATGCATAAAATTTTGAGATTTGCTTGGCATGTACAAGTTAAATATACTTAAAAACATTTTAAAGCTAGTTTGCAAATATTTTGAAGATTTAAGGTGTTTGGTGGGGTACTTTTAACAGGATTTATGCCTGGATTTAACCTAAATAAAGCCAAATGCGAAAAAAAGGGAAGATAAATCCGGCCCTCGGTTAAATCAATTCTCCTCTCGGTTCCGTTCATTTTTTGACTTAAATCTGGATTTGTTAAATCCAACAATTTGGTGGGTTTAGCTTTGAAAGAAAACAATTGATAGGNGTACTTTTAACAGGATTTATGCCTGGATTTAACCTAAATAAAGCCAAATGCGAAAAAAGGGAAGATAAATCCTGCCCTCGGTTAAATCAATTCTCCTCTCGGTTCCGTTCATTTTTTTGACTTAAATCTGGATTTGTTAAATCCAACAATTTGGTGGGTTTAGCTTTGGAAGAAAACAATTGATAGAACATCCTGAAATAAAATCCCGAATAACTCTAAAAACTCCCAAACACTATTCTGGATTTACAGCATATGAATTTGATAAACCCTCAGTGCAGCTAAACACCTAGATACATCAAAGAAAAGTTAAGTAAATTGCTTAAGTCCTACTTTCCTAGGGAATTACTGAGCTAAAAATTCAGCCTAATACGAAAAGAAAACAGAATTCAATAATATAATAAACTTTTTCCAGNAAACTTCCAAACACTATTCTGGATTTACAGCATATGAATTTGATAAACCCTCAGTGCAGCTAAACACCTAGAAACACCAAAAAAAAAGTTATGCAAATTGCTTAAGTCCTACTTTCCTAGGGATTTACTGAACTAAAAATTCACCCTGATACGAAAAGAAAACAGAATTCAATAATATAATAAACTTTATCCATCTAAAAAAATATATGAACCAACATTTAGTCTAAATCCTCGCTATTTTTGAGCTCAACAAGCCCGTTTAATCTGGAAACTTACCCCCATTTTGCAATCTAACGCGCACATCATCGCAATCTCCATTCCTCCTTTCTTGAAGGGGTTTTCCATGAAGAACCAGCTTCAACCTCTCAATAGGAAGACGGCGATCGGAAGACACCAATTTCTTCAGATCTCCGATCTGAAGAACCAAAAGCAGCAAGGAAGCATGAGATTGGAATTGTTCAAGGTTTTATGCGTGAAATATAGCGATAAGATCTCCGATGTCGAAGAAGGTAGTCATGGTATGGTAACAGATACCTTAACTTCTGCAGGCACTCGAATCCGATAAGGGCGGACTGGACCGACAGTCCGGACGGTGATCTCGACGTCCGGCTCTTCGCCGGCCATTGAGATTCCGGCGTTGCCGAATAAGCTAGTTCGCGTGGTCGAACGCCATTAGAGTATTTATTCGAAATACTTGTTATGTTGTTAAAATGGATGAAAGAGTTGTTAGACGTGTAAATAGAAGTGTTTCGTTATCCTCTGCCTTCACTTCTAAACTCTCATCAAAAGTAGCTAGCAAATTTTTAGTATATGGAGTTATTGATTTGAAATCTCGAAGTTATAGTGAGATTATTGGGAGTTATCACGGGGTTAATGTAGAGTTATGTAAATGGAATGGTGGAGGTTATTGAGGGGTTATTGTAGCCGAACTTCGAACTACGGAGGCTATATCGGGCCCCACTAACACTTCAATAACCTCCCAATAATGCTCAAATAATCTCTGCAGTTATACTTTAATAAACTCAGTAGTTCCACTTTAATTTTTTTTAGGTGAGCCCGATATAACTCACATAGAGACATATTACTGGAGCTTGCACGTAGAACTGAGTACCTACTCTTATGACAAATTTTCTCCATCCAATGAGTGCTCTCATGCTGACACTTAACTTTGTGAGTTGCTGTCAAAAAAACGAACATTACACTAAAATGTGCCTCAATCTTTAAGAGTTCGACTTCATTTTATTTGAGGGGTTTCACATGAATGACAATCAGATCATTTTAGAACTATCTTTGAACAATAATTGAAACATGATTAAACATATTGATCTTGACGAATGATGAATTAAAGATTGTTACATCATTGTTTGGATCTTAATTAAAAAAATGATCTTCAATAAATATGTCGTGATCAAATGATCAAATATGAAGCAATAGTTCGATGATGATTAGATCACTCTTTGATCCTTATTTTATGATTCTTTAAATATATTTTGATACTTGTTAGGTACGGGTAAGATAGTTTGGTAGTAAATTAAATACATTTTGATACTTGCTTGAACAAGGTTTAATATGTATTATACATTTTTTATCATGGTTCAAAGATTAATCAATTGTGGTCCAATGTTGAATTGACATTTATTTAACCAGATCACATAGTTTACTTATTACATTTGGAAAATGACTAATTTGAGGTATCTTGTTATGTGCACACGTGAATTAGTCATACAATTTAGAAGGCAGTATAGTACTCCACATATATGTAAGACTAGTAAAGAAGAAACTCAATTTTATGAAGATTTATTAAATTTTTTTATTCTTTACTATTTATATGTTATAGGATAGACTGTCCTGAGGGTCTATTTGAGGAGAAATATTTGCGTACATAAGATGTACACAGCGCTGCGTACATCAGAGATTATTCTGGGGGTACAAGAGAGTTATATTCGGGTTATACCGGAGGTTACAAGGGGGTATAACCCAGATATAATCTCATTGTACCCCCTGAATAACCCCTGATGTACGCAGCACTGCGTACATCTTATGTACGCAAATATTTCGCCTATTTGAGGCACTTGATGTTTATTAAAAAACTGTTGTGAAGCTTCTGAAAAGAAAATTGATGTTCAAAAAACTGCGGTGATCATTACAAACACTTTTTTTTAAAAAAAAAAAAAATGAGACCGCAACTAGAAACCTGCCACCGCACATATCCAAGACTGGTGGGAAAATGCAGATTTTAGCTGTAACCTTTTGAAAAAACTGTTTAAACGCAGTTTACCCCAAACAAGCAAGATTGAGATGCGGTGAAACACCGCCGCCTCAAACCGGAAAAATTATTCCATACGGATAGCGCAACGCACGCATCTTGCGTGCGGTCTCCGATCCTGACCGTAAATCAGGATATATTTCAGTGGGCCCCACAAAATTAAAAAAAAATTGAAATAATTCTGACTGTAGATTACCGTGATCTACGGTCAGAAACGGACACCGCATCAGAGATGCATGCGGTGTCCGTATGCAATAATTTCTCGNTGATTTACGGTCAGGATCGGACACCGCATGCAGAGATGCATGCGGTGTCCGTATGCAATAATTTCTCCTCAAACGGACCCTAAATATATTGCATTTAAAAAATTAATTTTTAGTAGCTATATTATATTGTAGAATATTTTGTATATTTAAGTGTATTGAACCTGATAAATTTCACTCTATAATAAAAAAAGCTTTNTAAATATATTGCATTTAAAAAATTAATTTTTAGTAGCTATATTATATTGTAGAATATTTTGTATATTTAAGTAAGTGTATTGAACCTGATAAATTTCACTCTATAATAAAAAAATTTCAAATTATTCGTCTGGATATTATATAAAAATGATTTTATAAATTATGATTTTAATTTTGTGTATATTAATTTATCTCATAAATAATATTGTTGGTTGTACATGCAGATGTTTATTAATTTTTGCAACATATCGGTCATATACCGATATTCACATGTGTTAAATTGTTGCTATTTTAATGATTCTGTAAAAAAATATATATCTAATTGAAAAATAATAATTATTTTAATTATTATTTTTAAATTTAATTAATATCAAAAGGTCTGTTTGGGGCAGTTGCAGCTTATTGAGTAATTATTGATAAGTTGATTAAAAATAATCTGATAATAAGTTGGGTGCGGTGATTATTATAAATTTTTATTTTTTTGAAAAAGTCAGACCGTTGTCAGAAACCTGCCACCGCGTCTAAATAGGTGCGATGTGAAAATGTTGTATTCAACATTTTGAAAATGCATAAGCTGTTAAAATGCAGTTTATACAAACAGATCAGTTGAGTTTTCAAAACGTTACCGCATCAAATAAGCTGCCCCAAAAGTAAATCTAAATTTTAAAAATAATAAAAATAATAATAATAACTTATTTTTTATCGGGAATGAGCCGAATTTTTTTTTAGTCCAAATTTATCTGGCAGGTAATCAGCCAACAAGCTATTTATGTTTGCTCAGCTCTCGTTATCCTCTTCCTGGCCTCACTTCGCATGAAGCCCCGTCTCTGCGCCGCTTGACGGCCGCCGCCGGCAATGGCCCTCGGTTTGTTCTCCCTTTCTCCTCGTATTCTTCTCCCTCCATCGTTCTCAACATACTCGCTCTCTATCCAACCTCTCCGACTCCTAGATGGACGCCTTTTAATGGCGTACTGCCGCCGGAGCTGGTGTAGGAAATGGCCTCTCGAAGGAGTTAGGGAGAAAAATATTTGCGTTGCATATTCTGGTTCGCCTCGCGGCGTGGACAGCGGTGACGAGAATGAGGAAGAGAGTGAAGAGGAAGATGAAGTGGATGAGTCTATGATGGCTTCTACTTCACCGGAGAGATGGGATGCCCTAGGTCTTGGGCAGGCGATGGTACTAATTTTGTGAAGTTTTCTTTTTCCTTCTTCTATTCTATCCCGATGTTATGGATTTGGAGTTTGTTTGTTTGTTTTTTTTAGCTCCTTGGATACTTGAGTAGACATGTTCGATTTCTCATTTGGAGGCGGACCATCCAAGTATTTATAAATATGTCTCGTTGAGAGAAGTTTATGTAATTTAGATTTGGAACTGGCGATTTTCGTCTATCACTGTCTAGTGAAAGTTTGATTTGTATGCATCTTAGATGTGAAGCGCCATTTTTTGGTATCTGAATTAGAGAAATGATCCATGCAATTCAGTGATATCGATTTGAATTCCTATTGATATTTCTTTCTGCCCAGACTCAAATCAAGGGGTATTTGCAAACGTGTGGTTCAGCAAAAGTTTTGTAATTTTTCTGGTTTGTTTAGCTTTTAATTCAGCAAAAATCTGGCATGTCATTCAAAACTGTTATTTGGGTTAAATATTGCTCTAGCTTTGAATTCTCAATGCTGTATCATAGTTCAAATTCTCTGTAAATAATATCATGTTCATTGAAAATCATTCACAATCAAAACATTAATACTAAATTATCTTGTCAGGCGACTATTTAACTAAAAGAGTTTGAGGACTAATTGACACTTTTATAAGCTCTGAAACTAAAATGACTCTCTGCAAAAGAGTCAAGGGACCATTTTGACATTTTTCTCAGATTCTTATGCAATATTCAATGTTGCTTTGTCCAAATAAAGTTTATTGTCCCTAATCTCGCTGACACCGAAAAGGATTTCTCTAGGTGGATTTTTCAGGTATGGTAGATGATGAATTTTTAGAGCAGTTAGATCTAGAGAAGGGCACAAGGAAAGTTATAAATCATGAAGAAAGAGGAAGAGTGTTACGAGCAATGGATGGCTGCAGTTATAAGGCTGCTGCAGGGGGCTCACTTTCAAACACATTAGTGGCATTGGCTAGACTAGGTAGCCATTCCATTGATGGTCTTCAATTAAATGTTGCGATGGCGGGCAGTGTAGGCAGCGATCCGCTGGGTGGATTTTACAGGTATTTAATCTTCTTTGTCAAGCACTATGCTGTGCAACTAGTAATTCTCTATTAGTCCCAAAAAAATGAAACAAATTAAAGTTTTAACTCATCGCGAATTGTCAATTGTAATGTGTGTATGTATAGAAATCTGAAAACATTAACTTCCTGTTTTCATCTTTGGGGCATTTACATACAGACCTCCTACCGCCCAAGTCGTATGCACTTACATATATAACACCTATACTTTTTACATTTAAGCCACCCAAATTTTCATCACATAAAAAATATCACCTTTTTAACTTTCAAAAAGTAAAATTCACCTTTTCATGCATAGGTAAAGTGATATGAATGTAAAAATTGAAGTTTAGGTGTTAGATATGTAATTATATAGAAATTGATTGCTATGAATGTAAATCTTAATTTATCTTTTACAGAGACTTCGTTTGGACATTTTTGGTTTCAATCAATACAAAGAAGCGGCATTTACTGAAGTATATTTCCTATTTAGGTTTACTTTTGCAATTCAAACTATTCGGATGTTTAGGCTAGAAGTCCGATTCATTCCTAAATGAATTAGTTTTCCAACATAGGAAAGCTCTCTTTTGCCACCACAAGCTCTTCACAGCATCACATATGTGTTGGTAAATAAGCTCTTAGCTTCAACAAGGTGCTACCTTTTTGTTATTTTTAGTTTGGTGAATACGGTATTGTATTATTCTATTTGCTTTGTTAATATCCTGAAGATTGTTGTCAAAATTTATATATTTTATTGTGAGCAAGTGTGCATTAATTATTTTTCAAATAATTGTGTTAGCAAATATTTTAATAAAAGAAATATTTTTCGAACATATACGATAATCCTTTTTTTCTTAAATAAATTAGAATTTTTTTACTAGTTTTTAATACAAGCTAAAAGATAATTGTATGTTGCTATAGATTTTTATAAAGTGTCAAATGCAAAAATATACTCTTAAGGTTCTTTTATAGGCTTAAAATATCCAATTTCAATATTTATTGTAAAATCACTGTTTGTTATAAAGTTAGTCTTATGAACCTTGTAGGGCAAAGCTGCAGCGAGCGAACGTGAACTTTCTCTCTAAGTCTGTTAAGGATGGAACGACAGGAACCGTCATAGTTCTTACCACACCAGATGCTCAGCGAACGATGCTTGCATATCAGGTTAGCTTCTTTCTCTCTGATGTTCCAGAAGCTCTTTCATATTGCATGAGGTTTCATTGTATTTAATGAGCCCTCTCATAGTCCCATTTTTGTGCATGTTGTTGCATATTCCAGGCTTTCAAGCAAGAATTCATCAAACCCAAATAATCTTTGTAACTTGTGAATGATTAGAGGAAATGACAAACATACATACAAATTTGTTTCAAGCAATGGATAATTTACTTAGATATCATGCAATGCTTATGTATTTACAAATCTCACACCTAAACTTTCATATTTACATACATAATACTTTGATGCTTTAAACCTGTATATGAAACTGTGTATTTCACTTTTAAATTATGATAATACTGTTATTTTTTATGTGATATTGAAGATTTGAGTGTTACATGTGTAAATATGAAAGCTTAGCTGTGAGATATGAAGTACATAAGAATATTGTGCTATGTATGTAAATGCTANTCATTAAAATTCCTCCTCTAAATCATTATGAAAGAATGCATTTTGAACATCAAACTATTGCAATGCTGATGGGTATTAGCAGCCAATGAAAAGAGGACTTATTCTATTCATCTTTTCAATTCGACCAAATGCCTGCCGATAATCAAATTTTATTAGTATGTGAAAAGGTTGCATTATAAAAGAAAAAAAAAACATGCATTGCTTAGGGTTCTATAGTTGACCACAGATTTTTTTTAGTCCATTGACTTAAGAAAATTGTCCAAGCTATGAGTTTGATTATTATTACTTTTGAACATCATAACTAAAATAGTTAATTTTATTGCTCTATCTTGAACTTAAGAATTAAAAATAATGAACATGATTGCTAAGGGGTGGTTGCATGGAAACTTTAACACAAGGATTATGTGAGATTAACTTAAAATTGTCAAAGGGTGAATATGAGAATTCAAATCCTACAAAAGCTACATTACATTTACCCACCATCTCATGGTAAATAAAGGATTTACTGAATTCCAAAGTTCCGTGAGTTTAACGGATGTCAAAGATGTGAAGATCATTGTTACAGTGCCCATGTGTCGTGGCTCACTATTGTTGTCTATTTATTTGCTCTAATCTTTGTGCTGACCAATATATGAAACAGATCTAATGATATCAATAAATTTGTCTCATACTATTATATGGTTTTCGATCCTTGGTCTAGCTTTCTTAAATCATTCATTAGCTTGGTGCAATCTACTACACTGCTCTAAAACAATCTCTTAAAATTTGTCCAATAATTTATTGCATCAGATTTAATGATATTGCGTTGAAGACACTCCTAGAAATCATCATGACTGTTAGAATGATAGATGCTTCACATTGCATTCTTCCCTCACGACACAGATCTCATCCCAATTCCTCTCTAGGATGCAATTTGTTTCACATGCAATCTGCCCTCTTCATGTAGACAGGGATCTCCAAGGGGACTTGACACTAAAAATTTAAAGTCATTCGGTTATTTGGCTACATTTAGGATTTAATTTGAGTATTATTTTGATAATAAAACCATATTTAGTAAACTCTGCATGCATAAAATTTTGAGATTTGCTTGGCATGTACAAGTTAAATATACTTAAAAACATTTTAAAGCTAGTTTGCAAATATTTTGAAGATTTAAGGTGTTTGGTGGGGTACTTTTAACAGGATTTATGCCTGGATTTAACCTAAATAAAGCCAAATGCGAAAAAAGGGAAGATAAATCCTGCCCTCGGTTAAATCAATTCTCCTCTCGGTTCCGTTCATTTTTTTGACTTAAATCTGGATTTGTTAAATCCAACAATTTGGTGGGTTTAGCTTTGGAAGAAAACAATTGATAGAACATCCTGAAATAAAATCCCGAATAACTCTAAAAACTCCCAAACACTATTCTGGATTTACAGCATATGAATTTGATAAACCCTCAGTGCAGCTAAACACCTAGATACATCAAAGAAAAGTTAAGTAAATTGCTTAAGTCCTACTTTCCTAGGGAATTACTGAGCTAAAAATTCAGCCTAATACGAAAAGAAAACAGAATTCAATAATATAATAAACTTTATCCAGCTAAAAAAATATATGAACCAACATTTAGTCTAAATCCTCGCTATTTTTGAGCTCAACAAGCCCGTTTAATCTGGAAACTTACCCCCATTTTGCAATCTAACGCGCACATCATCGCAATCTCCATTCCTCCTTTCTTGAAGGGGTTTTCCATGAAGAACCAGCTTCAACCTCTCAATAGGAAGACGGCGATCGGAAGACACCAATTTCTTCAGATCTCCGATCTGAAGAATCAAAAGCAGCAAGGAAGCATGAGATTGGAATTGTTCAAGGTTTTATGCGTGAAATATAGCGATAAGATCTCCGATGTCGAAGAAGGTAGTCATGGTATGGTAACAGATACCTTAACTTCTGCAGGCACTCGAATCCGATAAGGGCGGACTGGACCGACAGTCCTGACGGTGATCTCGACGTCCGGCTCTTCGCCGGCCATTGAGATTCCGGCGTTGCCGAATAAGCTAGTCCGCGTGGTCGAACGCCATTAGAGTATTTATTCGAAATACTTGCTATGTTGTTAAAATGGATGAAAGAGGTGTTAGACGTGTAAATAGAAGCGTTTCGGTATCGTCTGCCTTCACCTCTAAACTCTCATCAAACGTAGCTTGCAAATTTTTAGTATATGGAGTTATTGATTTGAAATCTCGAAGTTATTGTGAGAATATTGGGAGTTATGGCGGGGTTAATGTAGAGTTATGTAAATGGAACGTTGGAGCTTATTGTGGGATTATTGGAGCCGAATCACGGAAGTTATATCGGGCCCCACTAACCCCTCAACAACCTCCCAATAACGCTCCCAAATAACATCCACAGTTATACTTCAATAAACTCAGCGGTTCAACTTAAATTTTTTTTAGATGAGCCCGATATAACACACATGAAGACATTACTGGAGCCCGCATGTAGAACTGTGTACATACTCTTTATGGAAAATTTTCTCCATCCAATGAGTGTTGTCATGTGCACACCTAACTTTGTGAGTTGTTGTCAAAATAACGAACATTACACTAAAAAGTGCCTCAATCTTTAAGAGTTCGACTTCATTTTATTTGAGTGGTTTCACATGAATGACAATCAAATCATTTTAGAACTATCTTTGAACAATAATTGAAACATGATTAAACATATTGATCTTGACGAATGATGAATTAAAGATTGTTACATCATTGTTTGAATCTTAATTGAAAAAATAATCTTATATAAATATGTCGTGATCAAATTATCAAATATGAAGCAATAATTTGATGATGATTAGATCACTCTTTGATCCTTATTTTATGATTCTTTAAATATATTTTGATACTTGTTAGGTACGGGTAAGATAGTTTGGTCGTAAATTAAATATATTTTGATACTTGTTTGAACAAGGTTTAATATTTATTATACATTTTTTATCATGGTTCAAAGATTAATCAATTGTGGTCCAATGTTGAATTGACATTTATTTAACTAGATCATATAGTTCACTTATTACATTTTGAAAATGACTAATTTGAGGTATCTTGTTATGTACACACGTGAATTAGTCATACAATTTAGAAGGCAGTATTGTACTCCACATATATATAAGACCAGTAAAGAAGAAACTCAATTTTATGAAGATTTATAAAATTTTTTTATGCATTTTATAGGATAGATTGTCCTGAGGTTCTATTTGAGACAGTTGTTGTTTATTAAAAGACTTTTGTGAAGCTTCTGAAAAAAAAATTTGATGTTCAAAAAACTACGGTGACCATTACAAACTCTTTTTTTTTTTAAAAAAAAATGAGACCGCAACTAGAAACCTGCCACCGCACCTATCCAGGACCAGTGGGAAAATGCAGATTTCAGCTGTAACATTTTGAAAAAACTGTTTAAACGCAGTTTATCTCAAACAAACAAGATTGAGATGCGGTGAAACACCGCCGCCTCAAACAAGAAAAATTATTCCATACGGACCGGACACTAAGATGCGTGCGGTGTCCGATCCTGAGGATATATCTCGGTGGGCCTCACAAAATTAAAAAAAAAATAGAAATAATCCTGACCGTGATTTACGGTCAGGATCGGACACCGCATGCAGAGATGCATGCGGTGTCCGTATGCAATAATTTCTCCTCAAACGGACCCTAAATATATTGCATTTAAAAAATTAATTTTTAGTAGCTATATTATATTGTAGAATATTTTGTATATTTAAGTAAGTGTATTGAACCTGATAAATTTCACTCTATAATAAAAAAATTTCAAATTATTCGTCTGGATATTATATAAAAATGATTTTATAAATTATGATTTTAATTTTGTGTATATTAATTTATCTCATAAATAATATTGTTGGTTGTACATGCAGATGTTTATTAATTTTTGCAACATATCGGTCATATACCGATATTCACACATGTTAAATTGTTGCTATTTTTATGCTTCTGTAAAAAAAAAAAAATCTATTGAAAAAATAATAATTATTTTAATTATTATTTTTAAATTTAATTAATAACTAAGAGTCTGATTGGGGCAGCTGTAACTTATTGAGTAATTTATTGATAAGTTGATTAAAAATAATCTGCTGATAAGTTAGATACAATGATTATTATAAATTTTTATTTTTTTAGAAAAGTCAGATCGTTGCTAGAAATTTGTCACTGCGACTAGATAGTTGTGGTGTGAACTCAGTTTTCAGTATTTTGAAAACGCATAAGCTGCTAAAATATAGTTTACCCAGATAGGCCAGATGGGTTTTCAAAACGCGCTGCCCCAAAAGTAAATCTAAACTTTAAAAATAATAAAAAATAATAATAACTTATTTTTTTATCGGGAATGAGCCGAATTTTTTTTTAGTCCAAATTTATCTGGCAGGTAATCAGCCAACAAGCTATTTATGTTTGCTCAGCTCTCGTTATCCTCTTCCTGGCCTCAATTCGCATGAAGCCCCGTCTCTGCGCCGCTTGACGGCCGCCGCCGGCAATGGCCCTCGGTTTGTTCTCCCTTTCTCCTCGTATTCTTCTCCCTCCATCGTTCTCAACATACTCGCTCTCTATCCAACCTCTCCGACTCCTAGATGGACGCCTTTTAATGGCGTACTGCCGCCGGAGCTGGTGTAGGAAATGGCCTCTCGAAGGAGTTAGGGAGAAAAATATTTGCGTTGCATATTCTGGTTCGCCTCGCGGCGTGGACAGCGGTGGCGAGAATGAGGAAGAGAGTGAAGAGGAAGATGAAGTGGATGAGTCTATGATGGCTTCTACTTCACCGGAGAGATGGGATGCCCTAGGACTTGGGCAGGCGATGGTACTAATTTTGTGAAGTTTTCTTTTTCCTTCTTCTAATCTATCCCAATGTTATGGATTTGGAGTTTGTTTGTTTGTTTTTTTTAGCTCCTTGGATACTGGAGTAGACATGTTCGATTTCTCATTTGGAGGTGGACAATCCAAGTATTTATAAATATGTCTCGTTGAGAGAAGTTTATGTAATTTAGATTTGGAACTGGCGATTTTCGTCTATCACTGTCTAGGGAAAGTTTGATTTGTATGCATCTTAGATGTGAAGCGCCATTTATTGGTATCTGAATTAGAGAAATGATCCATGCAATTCAGTGATATCGATTTGAATTCCTATTGATACTCCTTTCTGCCCAGACTCAAATCAATGGGTATTTGCAAACGTGTGGTTCAGCAAAAGTTTTGTAATTTTTTTGGTTTGTTTAGCTTTTAATTCAGCAAAAATCTGGCATGTCATTCAAAACTGTTATTTGGGTTAAATATTGCTCTAGCTTTGAATTCTCTATGCTGTATCATAATTCAAATTCTCTGTAAATAGTATCATGTTTATTGAAAATCGTTCACAATTAAAACATTAATGCTAAATTATCCTGTCAGGCGACTATTTAACTAAAAGAGTTTGAGAACTAATTGACACTTTTATAAGCTCTGAAACTAAGATGACTCTCTGCAAAAGAGTCAAGGGACCATTTTGACATTTTTCTCAAATTCTTATGCAATATTCAATGTTGCTTTGTACAAATAAAGTTTATTGTTCCTAATCTGGCTGACACCGAAAAGGATTTCTCTAGGTGGATTTTTCAGGTATGGTAGATGATGAATTCTTAGAGCAGTTAGATCTATTGAAGGGCACAAGGAAAGTTATAAATCATGAAGAAAGAGGAAGAGTGTTACGAGCAATGGATGGCTGCAGTTATAAGGCTGCTGCAGGGGGCTCACTTTCAAACACATTAGTGGCATTGGCTAGACTAGGTAGCCATTTCATTGATGGTCTTCAATTAAATGTTGCGATGGCGGGCAGTGTAGGCAGCGATCCACTGGGTGGATTTTACAGGTATTTAATTTTCTTTGTCAAGCACTATGCTGTGCAACTAGTAATTCTCTATTAGTCCCAAAAAAATGAAACAAATTAAAGTTTTAACTCATCGCATATTGTCAACNTTATTGTTCCTAATCTGGCTGACACCGAAAAGGATTTCTCTAGGTGGATTTTTCAGGTATGGTAGATGATGATTTTTTAGAGCAGTTAGATCTAGAGAAGGGCACAAGGAAAGTTATAAATCATGAAGAAAGAGGAAGAGTGTTACGAGCAATGGATGGCTGCAGTTATAAGGCTGCTGCAGGGGGCTCACTTTCAAACACATTAGTGGCATTGGCTAGACTAGGTAGCCATTTCATTGATGGTCTTCAATTAAATGTTGCGATGGCGGGCAGTGTAGGCAGCGATCCACTGGGTGGATTTTACAGGTATTTAATCTTCTTTGTCAAGCACTATGCTGTGCAACTAGTAATTCTCTATTAGTCCCAAAAAAAATGAAACAATTTAAAGTTTTAACTCATCGCAAATTGTCAATTGTAATGTGTGTGTGTATAGAAATCTGAAAACATTAACTTCCTGTTTTCATCTTTGGGGCATTTACAGACAGACCTCCTACCACCCAAGTCGTATGCACTTACATATATAACACCTATACTTTTTACATTTAAGCCACCCAAAATTTTCATCACATAAAAAATATCACCTTTTTAACTTTCAAAAAGTAAAATTCACCTTTTCATGCATAGGTAAAGTGATATGAATGTAAAAATTGAAGTTTAGGTGTTAGATATGTAATTATATAGAAATTGATTGCTATGAATGTAAATCTTAATTTATCTTTTACAGAGA